>JAJLTV010000173.1:0-13337 GCA_030568405.1 Myxozyma monticola | reverse complement strand
AGATATCACCTCTCTAACCCGAATAGAACAACAAACAACACTCGCCGGTCGTTTTCGAAATGCCGTCCACGACGCGTCTTGAAATGGACCGTCGCGGTTGCCCGCCGGTTCTTGCTCTTCTCCACCGCGTCTTGTCCGAAACAGCTACTACGAGCTGTATTTTGATTCTGATCCGGTTTCCAAACATCCTACAACGTCCCAAGCTTCCTATTCTATCTCTCACATACCTCTTACACTTGATTATACGTCAAAATGGCACACTTCTTCTCGAAAGTTGGCGATGCCACAAAGTCGTTCTTTGTAAGTAGTTCGCGCCTTCCGTTTCCGCCTCACTGTTACTGACCAGCCAACTTCAGACGCGCTCCTCGGCAAAGCAGCGCCAGACCAAGGCCGCTCTTGCTGGATCTGAACCTGCCGGAGTTGCTATCGCGGGCGAAGCCAAACCTGCAAAGCAATCTCGCGGCTTGTTCAAGCGCGTTTTCAAGAGGGCCGGTGCCGACTCGGATTCTGAATCCGGCCGCGCCCGTCCTGAGGCTCTCCAGAAGTCCTCTGCGAAGGTATGACTACATTTCTTATACAACTTGAATACCTTTCTAACTGTCAAATAGTCGCCTCTGCGCATTACTGCCAGCATTCGCAAACTGGCCGCTCGTGTCAAGTCCAAGCGCGCTGCGCCCGCGCCCGCCGCCGAAGCCATCGCCGCGTCCGCCCTCGACACTGCGACAACCTCCGAGAGCCCCGTATCTGCTACTGCCTTTACGCCGTCTATTGCATCGTCCAACACGACGACCATCTCTCTGCGAAGCTACACCAGCCGCCTCAGTCTGCACATCGACACCGGCTTCAACTTCGCGGACTCGACCACGCTCGCGCTCAACAGCTGCCCGTCGCTGAAAGGTCTCGACCAAGCTACGATCTCGGCGCTGCTTATGCCCGACGTAGTTGTTGGAAAAGCAGCCTGCTGCTGCTCGAGCGGCACCTGCGAATTCGGCATGAGCCCGTACTCCTTCAACCAGCTTGCAGCCTTTGCAACTGTCGAAATCGTCAGCAAGCATGCAAGCAAGAAGCCGACTGCAGTTGTCGTCGTGACTCCCGTTCCTGCTGAGACCATCGAGGAGCAATACGAGGACGAATTTGATACCGTCGAACTTTCCGACTCGGCAGAAGTCGTATCCGCGCCCTGGGCAGTTTACGGAGCTGCGAGCTCGGCTGCGCGTTGGGGTCTCGGCGCAGCGATGACGGCAGCGAAATACATCGCGTCGTCGAACTTGGGACTTGATCTTTATTAGCGTGGGGATGGTGGATACCCAGGCGGCGGTGACGGTGTTGATTGGAGTTCTGGTTTGGTTTGGATTCGGTGCTGGAGTTGGAGTTGGTTGATACCTTGTCGCGTATACCCGTAGTCTGATCGCTGTATTTGCCTAGGCGCGTGGCTACAAAGATGCCAAAGTCTGTCGGGGGGCGGATGATGGTGTTCTTTTGTAGTTACTAGCGGGCGCGAGTCTCGGTGGTCTGTACCGTCACTAGTTAGTCATTCTGGATGTTTCGGGGGGAACATCTTGTTTGACGGCTGTTGACGGTGCCGACGGAGATCTGGAGCAGACTTATATTTTATATTGATACCATGCGCGTTAGGTTTTGGAATAGTACTATTATACCATTTTCGTAGGGACTTTGTTGAAAACTCTTAGTTATGCCCGTCCGTACTGATCTGCAAGTGTCGCTTGACTGCCTACGGCTATGCGCACGAAGCTGATGCAATATCCATCGTCTTGTTTTTTTTCAGCGCATGCAATCAAGCCAAGGCTTCAAGGAGGTATTGTACGAGAATCTTTTATGAACAAAATTAATAACATTGACTGTACAACCCAATAATTCCTGTAAGCAAGTAAAATGACTGAACGCATATACACCTGAAATCAAACAAAATATAGAAGTGAAACCGCCCAAATTAGGATCACGATGAAAGCATCGAAGACTAAAGACTTTACTAACAAAATATACATGATCAATCAAACGCCGTTCAAAAGAACCCCTTATAATATCGAGGATAGCAGTCTTTGCATCTTGTCAACGGCAGACACGTGCCATGGCAAAACCCCATTTCGTCCGTCAGGCACACCAGTTGTCGTTCCGTAAGATGCTAGGCCTCGGTATTGCTGAAGCAATGTTTCCAAGACCTGAGTCCATGGCTTCGGACAGCTGAGAATAGATATCTGAAGTACTGACATCAAAGACCCGTCTGTACTAGGCTTAACAAGAAAGCCGCTTGCAAGACTAAACCGGAGTCCTGCAATATCGTACTGGTCCAATTGGACGCGATGGTTCAAAATGACGCCGTAAGTCTCGTCCTTCAGATCAACAAGAATTGCTTCTTGATCTAGTGTTGTGTTACTGCTGCCAGAAGCACCTCCACCGCCAGCTACTGAGGAAACCCCTTGCCCGGGAGTCGAAGAAGGAGTAGCACCAGATAATGGAGTGCCTTGGTCTATGCCGAGACCGGGTGTGGTAGACGCTGGCCCATAAATATCCAACGGCGACTCGGAAGGTCTTTGAGTATTTGTAGCCTCTGGTGAAGAGAATATATCCGCGTAATGGCCAGGAAGAGCCTGGTTTGCAGATTCAAGAACGGAAAGACCTGGATTAGTCTCGACGCTGACAAAGACCGCAGTTACGTTCCTTTCAATATGCAAGGAAAGATTGCACCAAACTACCAAATTAATTAGCACATGAGCAAAGATCAAGATAGTAAAAAAACTTACCATTCAATTCATCCTGATCCATAGCTCCAACCTTTGCGAAAACGAGCCACCAATGAATCGAAAGTCTCGGCAGAAGTGCCAACGTCCGTTCCCAAATATCGGTACAAATTTCCTCGTACGATCGCGGTCGTCCGTCTTTACGAGCAAGTGAAAATGCTCTCACGCGCGCCAGTTCACCGTACTGATCTGCCCAAGCGACAGTCACAAACCGGCGATCGCGCGAACGTGCATACGCAATATGCACGTAAGAGTTCTCTGAAAATAGCGAGGGGGATGGAGAAGATGTGACTTTGTAATCAATCGTTGTAGGTCGCACCCGTGCCAGGGTATAAGCCGGAAAATGCTTTTCATGAGAATCAACGTCTCGCGTCTCGTGAGTAGCCATACACTTGTCGTATACAGCCAGCGAAACTTTGACGAGATTGAACGGTGACGGTATCACGACGGAGTCCTTAGCAGCAATAAACTGTACTGGAATAATATGAAAGCTGATATTTACTCCCAACGGCACCTGAGAACTGTTTGGCCGATTCGCGTAGTCTTCCTTCAGGTAATTCATACTCAGTCCGATGTGAAGAAGTGAAGACGGGTCTGTGAACGGTGTGGCAATAAAAATGACGACGTTGGCAGAATCGTCTACATAATCAGAAAGCGAGCCACCTATGAAACACGATTAGCACAAATGATCACATAAAACAATCTCAATCCACTCACCAAAGTTGCGACACGTATGTCGAATGTCTTCTAGAGAGTCCAGTACGGTATTTCCAGTCAAAGCGACTGGTATAAGACCGTTCTGAAACTCACCAGTGTCGCCCAAATTAAAGGCACCAAGGCTGGAGCTTTCATATACTGGCTTAAGCCTATCCAAAAATGACGATGCAGCTGAGTTCATGCCGGGACTACCAGGATAGACTATAAAACCAGTGACGTCCTTTTTGCCATTCTGCGGTCCGAATCCAAAAACGTGCCAAAACCGTAATGCAGGCGGAAGAGCTTCGAGAACGGAATTCATTCGCATAAATGAATAGTGGGGAGGCGGAGTATAGAAAACTGACTTCACTTGCTTGTGAACAATGACTGGGTCGCCGGCACTTACTATACTGCTTGATGGTCCTTGACCCATGCCACCAAACAGATCAACCTGAAGCATGAAATTCTGCAGGTTTTGCTGATTTTGCAGTTGAATTTTTTGATCAGTTACCCCATCCTGGAAAGATTGATAGCCGTCATCAGAAACGGCTGACGAATCCGCTAGACCAGCATATTCCTTCAGACTGAGTGGATTGATCTGCTCAAAGAAAGACCGCAAAACGTTGACAAAATCTGGTCCGCACATGTCACTTGATGGTATCGGCGGAAGATATGACTCAAGCAGCGAATTATCCCAGACGACAGCCTCACACAGCATTTGCAGTACGTAATCCATGTCGACACGAGAACTATCAACGTAGGTTTGCATAAAGGCGTGAGCTAACCGAGATCCCGACGGACCAGCAGTCGAGAGCAGATATTCATCCCTTGACGTCGTAGTTGTAGTCAACAACGTACGCCATAATTGCCGAGACACGTAAGAATCCGACGAAACGTCTTCCAACGGCAAAAGCTTTGGGCGCTTTAGATCTCGGCGGTCATCATCTCTCTCTGATCGAGGTGTTTTAGTATTCTGATAATCCGCCTCATCAAACTCAGACGTCTCGCTATCACTTTCCGAGTGCTCGCTTGACTCGTCTGGCACATAAAACCGTCCGCCAATACCGTACTTGCTGTCCAATGCATCTTCCAGCTGCGGGTGAAACGCTACTGCGGTAAATATGCTTTGACGCCTTGTCTTCAGTGCTGTATCTGTCTTTGATTGTAGTATTTTTAGAGGGGAGAGAGGAGGTGTGATGATTTTTCCCGATCGAGAGCTAATACTGTCGCGAAATGAGCCATGCTGCGATAATTCCAGACCGGTCGGAGCAGGCGTGATATCCATGATGTGGTCAATGTTGAATGTGTGAATGTCCTGGTTCAGAAAGTCTGTGTTGTCTCCCATTCGAAGCTCATTGTCGGAAGCCTCTCCGAAAAAGTTATTATTTGACTGGTTGTCGTCATCAAAAAAATTGAAGTCAGCTTCCGTGACTTCTTCAGTATCTCCCATCAGCAAAACATCCTCGTCGACAGCTCCCGAGTGAGTCTCTGTTCGTGACTCCACGTCGTCAGTGTGACCCCAAGACGTAGATAAAGGATATTCGTTGCCGTCGTGAAATCGGTTTGCCGCCCAAGCTGCCGAAGATGTTGCCACACCAGGACGGTTTTGGTTCTGTGGATCCGGAGGAGTAGGATAGACGGCCGCAGGATTCTTCTTTTGTCCCGGCAGTGAGCTTGGTGAAGCGCCTTCAACCTGGCGAGAGAATGAGGTAATAAAATTCTCCAGATCATCCAGAGGATCGCTCAGATGAAACCACTCGAGATCAAGAGAGTCGTCTTCAATCTTTCTTGTAGGGAAAAAAAAGCATAACTCTGATGGCCAAGAACACGCGGTAGGAGACCCCTCCACAATAACGTTGCACCATAAGTTTTCATTCAACACTCTGTATCCCGAAGCCATGAAAATATTTTGTATGATAGTCGCAGAATCCTTTGGCGGACTGTCCGCGACGGACACAAATGCTGCATGTTGTCCGTTTGGTGAGACGATGAGTGTGGTATCAATTAGAGGGAGCTGATCCGCAGAAGAAAGTCGACAAAGTGGCGTGCTCTGAGAATGCGGGGTGAGGAGCAGGGTCCCGGTGGAGGCTAGTCGAAGACTGAAATATACAAGGGAAGACGAAGGAGCGAGCAAGACCGAGCCGAGAGGAAGATAGTCGTAGTCAGATGTTAGGTGGCGCGATATAAGTCCCGTAATTGCCAGCATGAGCGGGACATATGCCGCGGGGAAGAGTTGCGGAGAGGTGTTGTCGGCCATTGTCAGCGTTGAAGGCAAAAACGAGCCTGTGGAGATTTCTGGATATGGGTCAGAGACAGTCACAGTCGTGGAGTACGGCAGACATATATCGAACCTTTCAGGCCATACGAGGCGTCCGGTATTGCCGGAGAGACGCTCTCGCTGAGCGAGAAGGTCCACAGCTCTTTGGCATGGCATGCCACGAGATGCGTTTTCTGGTCTCGCCGAAGAGCCCACTCAGCCAGCTGCAAGTTCAAAGGCCGAGAGAGTGGATCAACATGCACGCTGTAGCGGATCTGCTCGAAAGTGCCCTGGAACGGAGGTTAGTGGGTGCGCATAAGCTTGCGCGAGACGAATAACGCACCACATTGAAGACGTTCGAGAAATTCGCGTCTGGCGGCGCAGACATGGCAAGTGCGGACTGCGTAACAGCGGTAGTAATAGTTATATGTCAATTCTAGCCCAGGAAGAGTGCCACGAATGATATTAGAGGCATTGTGGGCGAGGAGGACGCGTTTGGAGGAGGAAGACGAGGTGGTGAGGGGATCGATTCCGTGTGCGGACGCGGTTTGTGCGACTGCGGCCGGGCCGCGATTAAGGTTTACAGAGCGCCGCACGTGCTGACTCAGGGGTTTGTGTTATGTAAACCCTATAAACCCTAGAAACCCTATGCGCCCTAGAACCCCACACTGAATGGGCAGGCAAAAGATGGACCAAAGAAAGCGAAGCATTGTGTTTGTATGTGTTTGTATGTGTTTGTAGATTATACAGGTGAATATTCATACGATGCGTCTATTGTGATTGTGTGCAAGCACCTACTTCTTCTCCTCGGGCGCCTCCTCCGGCTCGGGCGTGGGCAGCACGAACTGCGCGCGTTAGCATCTTCGTCACGATACACAAAACACTGAAAGCACTTACTGTGGCCGGCCGCTCGTCCTTGCCTGGACCAACGGGCTCCCAGACGGTGGAGCCGACGGAAAAGTTCCGGAACGCCTGCGTGAGCTCGAGCGGCTCGTAGACGATGCGCTTCTTCTCCTCGTCGTAGCGGACCTGTAGGAGGACAAGGGTCAGTAGGAGCACTTCGCATTTACACAATTACCAATTGCAGTGATAGTAAGTCCAGCACAGCAAACATACCTCGGTGTATCCTGTGAGAGGAAAGTCCTTGCGCAGCGGGTGGCCCTCGAAGCCGTAGTCGGTCATGATTCGCCGCAGATCGGGATGGCCGACGAAGAACACGCCAAACATGTCGTAGGTCTCGCGCTCGTACCAGTTCGCGCCCTCGTAGAGCGGAACCACACTGGGAACGGGGGTGGTCTCGGAGGCGTAGGTCTTGACGCGGATGCGCGAGCTGAAGCGGGTCGAGAGCAGGTTGTAGACGACGTCGAAGCGGTGGGAGCGGGTGGGATAGTCGGCTGCGGTGATGTCCATGACGGCCTTGAACTGGGCCGCGGTGTGGTCGCGCAGGAAAGAGATCACGGGCACGACGGCGCTGGGCGCGATGAAGAGCGTGAGCTCGTCCTTCCAGACCGAGAACTTCTGCACAAACTTGGGCATCGCGGCCATGACGTACCGGCCATAGTCATGCAGGTTCTCGACTGTGTCGACGTAGGTCGTCGACGGGTTAATGACGGGCCGGACGGGCACGCCGGGGTCGTCGCGCGGAAGCGTCTTGAGGTCTTCGGGGTAGAGTGGGCCCTCGTCGTCCTTGAGAGCCTCGCGGATGTTGTCGAGAAAGGTCGACGCGGCGCGGTGCTGCGGGCGCGCGAAGAGACACGGCGTGGCGGACATCGCGGCAACGCGCACAGCGGAAGCACGCGCGGAACGAGAGCCGAGAGCCCGAATCATGGCTGGCGGACGTGTGTAATTGGGGTTTGCGGGTCGCGATGGTCGTGGACCGGCGTAGTGTTTGCGGTGCGATAAAACCCAAGCCCGCGCCGGCCAATCGCAGGCGGCGTAATCACGGCTCACAACGTGAGCGGGTCACAACCTTGTCACAGTCACGTGTCTATGGCGGTGACCATCTGGCGGTTACCCGGCCCCGCCGCCTTCTCTGTCGTTCTCGCGGGGCTGGTGTCGCAAATTATCCTGCCTCACACCCTCCCACCAACCACCACCACCACCTTCCCACATCCACACATGCCGCAGCCGTCGCGGTGAGCTCGCTGCTGCTCCCATCTACTACGCTCTATCAACATATTTTACACGTCCTTTGTCATGTCGCGGCTTGCCCAGGACTCGTTCATCTCGGACGACGAGGAGGAGCTCTGGTGCGTCGCCCTGCTGATCCCTGCCTTATCTCTGATCCCGCTGCTAACGCGTCTTTCCCAGTCCGCTCTGCGTCGAAGAGCTTGATATCACAGACAAGGGCTTCAAACCGTGTCCGTGTGGATACCAGGTGCGTTGGTTCTGCCCGGATCCCGCCGTCTCGGCGGTGGCGAGCGCTGCCGTGATGATCAGCTACTGACGCGTTCCAGGTCTGCCGCTTCTGCTACAACAACATCCGGCAAAATCCCCAGCTGAACGGCCGCTGTCCCGGCTGCCGTCGGCCGTATGACGACGAATCCGTTGAGTACAGGGCCGTCACCACCGAAGAGTAAGTCTCATCTTTACCCCCTTCTGCGGCACCGCGCGTCATCACGCTAACCACCGCCCCTCCCAGATGGCGTCAGGACCACCAGAAACAGACCCGTCGCGAGAAGGAGAAGAAGCAGAAGGAGCGCGAGCGCAAGGAAATTGAGCAAGCCTCGCGGAAGCACCTCTCCGGCATGCGCGTCATCCAAAAAAATCTGGTCTACGTCGTCGGCCTCAACCCGCACATCCCGCACGAGGAGCTGCACAACACCCTCCGCGGCGATCAGTTCTTTGGTCAGTACGGCAAGATCCAGAAGATCGTCGTCAACCGCCGCAATGGGGGCGTCGGCAACGGTGGTATCGGCGTGTACGTCACTTACTACCGGAAAGAAGACGCAGCCAAGTGCATCGCGGCTGTCGACAACTCATCAAACGATGGCAAGGTTCTGCGCGCTGCTTACGGAACTACCAAGTACTGCTCCTCGTATCTTCGCAACCAGGCGTGTCCGAATCCGAACTGCATGTTCCTCCATGAACCCGGCGAGGAAGCAGACTCGTATACCCGCCAGGACCTGTCCACGATTCAGCATGCCGCTCGCCAGGTCGACTCGCCAAAGACCGGTCTTCCGCGATCCAAGTCGAAAGCAACTGAGGAACCTCAACCTGTGCCGGAAGAATATTCGGCACTGCCACCGACTGCGTCATGGGCTACTAAAGCCTCGCCACCTACACAAAACCTGAAGCCAGCACGCACAGCTACCTCGGTGTTGTCTTTTCCTACTCGGCCATCTACAATCGGTCATACTGCTAGTACGGAAGGCCGGCAGCCTGCTTCAGTAACGGTGGCGGCTCCTCAGCCTGCAGCACCACAAGCTGTTCAGCAAGCCGCGCCTCCTCCGGAGCCTGTGTCGGCACCTGCGCCGGTCCCTACACCGGCTCCTGTGGTCGTGCCAGAAGCTGCGCCTGTGACTACACTGGAATCCCTTGTCGAGAAGACTCCCGAGTCTAACCCCACACTTGAGTTGTTTGAGAATGCGCTGAAGATGCTTACAGCGTCTACGCCAGTCAAGTTCTGCTTTTCAGCGCAGATTCTTGCCAAGGAGGTCATGATTGGCGCGCAGTCCATGCCGCCACTATTTGCCTTCTCCGACAATGTCCAGATAGACGAGAACAACACGTCTCCCACTACTGGATCGGCGGCTCATAATGGCGATTCGAAAGGCGATAGCCTCGCCAGACAAGTCTCGAGATACTCATTTGTGGATAAGCCAAAGATGTCTGAACACTTGCTTGAACAACAGCAAATGATGCGCGGCGGCTCTATCATGCGGGTGCCGTCCGCGGCTACCCCTCCTCCAGGTCTCTTTAGCGGAGGCCAGCGGGAGGGCCAGGAGATTCTCTCGATGCTGTCAGGCTCGAAAGGTACATAATTTTTTTTGACTCTGCGGCGGTAGCGAGTTTATGATTGGAGAATGATGCTTATCTGGCCTAGCTTCTATATCCGACTCCACCGGAATCGAGGAGTTATTTTCTGCGCGCGCTGGGGCGGCACGGCCACAAGGTGTGTATTATAACAAGGATTGGTAAGAGATAGGTGCGAGTGTCATTCTTCTACATATATTATCGCTCCCGGTTGTTGTATTTTAGTGTGACACAGTAGGGAGTCTTGCATTCTGGTCATTAGTTCAATGTAGAGCTTTTACGTTGTACATTCAAATATATCCCTAATGACTCTGGCCTTTTTCAAACTTGCCTTATTGCGCCTATCTCTTATAAAATCCCGTTCTTTGTTTAGCATTCCCGCGAATAC
Organism: Myxozyma monticola; assembly: GCA_030568405.1. NCBI lineage: Eukaryota > Fungi > Ascomycota > Lipomycetes > Lipomycetales > Lipomycetaceae > Myxozyma > Myxozyma monticola. The sequence goes on along the minus strand of JAJLTV010000173.1, from coordinate 3,262 downwards.
TTACGTTTCCTTTGTAGTCTCCACTCCGACTCCGGTTCCCCCTTTCCCATCCGCATTCCCGCATCAATCCGCGTTCGCCACGAACTTCCCTCCACTCACCACCACAGACTCGCTAGTCCCCCACCCGACACTCATCTCTCAATGGTCCCACTTGGGTTCCTCGCAGTTCGCCGGCTCATCAGTAAACACGAGCCGAACAGGAGCACCAGCTCCACCGCCCGGACTCGGGTCCCCTGCGTTCTCGTACGCGTCGGCCGTTGGCAGCGGTACTCCGCAAAAGCTCACACAGCAAGCCTCGGAACTTTCGTCTCGAGATCCGGTCGTGACGCAGTCAGATATCCCACGAATTGATAATTTGCAATTACCAATTGGCAAACCGATCGAGGATTTGAAGAACGAGTCGCGGAGACTGCAGAAGAAGGATTCAAAGTCTAGTCTGGCTACAGAGTCGTCCTTCTCGGAGGCTGAGGATAGTGTTGTGGAGTCCTTGCAGGCTCCCGCTGTCTCGACTTCAGAGCAGGAAACTCCGGTTGATGATCGCAGTCCTGCGCTTTCGGCTGCGCCATCACTTCCACCGTCACCAGTAGCTTCGCCCGCACCGTCTGCAGCTTCGTTGGATGCACTCAAAGTGAAGAAAAAAGAGCGTAAGGCCAAGAAAGCGAATGCAAAGAAAGTAGCAGCTGCTGCTGCGGCCGCTGCTGAAGCCAAGGCTGAGGCAGAGGCTGAGGCTGCGGCGGAGGCTACGCGTGTTGCTGCAAAACAACGCCAGGAAGCTGCCGCGAATGATTATGTGAAGGAAGGCGCGGGCGTTATGGAGATTGTGCGGATAGTTGTTGACGAGCTTGAGCCTGCCGGTCTTGGATTCTTTAAGCAAGCGTTTCCGAATTCTGTGTCGCACCCTCATCCTACATTTTCACAAGAAGATATGGAGGATGCCGCAAGACGGTATACAGATGCAAACAGGAAGGAACTTGATCGTCCTCTAGAAGAGATTGAGAAGGAGTGGTATGCCACGAAGAAAGAGACTGAAACGCTGGAGAAGAAGCTGGTGAAGCTGATTAAGCGCAATCGCAAGCTAGTTTTTGAGACCTGAGGGAGCGTTAGATTGAAGGCGTTTGGAGCTTGGACTATTTGTTTTGGATAATAGTTACTATGTATCGTGAATTGTTTTGCAAGCTAGGATTTCTAATATACATGAATTGACTCTCACATTTAACGCCGGCAAAGCAAAAAGCGTCCGTCACCAATACATGCAACGGGCGCGGGAACCTGATGATACTACATGAGCGAATATACAGTGAAGTAAAGAGTGCGTACTTATGATGTGAGAGCGGATTGTAATCTTCCGACTGTTTGCGTGGCGAGTCCTGGAACTGCATGAGCGAGATACATAAAGCAAACGTAAGCGAACGCGTATGATTCCAGGTACTTATTCTGGATTGTAAACATGTCTCGAACGCTTGACATCTTTCGACATTGGTCTTCCCGAGTTAACGACACCCACTGTAGATACACGTTAGCCCTCGTCCTACTCCACGTAACACCAACGCATTCTCACCTTTTCCAGATAAATCGTCAGGCGATCTGAAAATTGAATCCTCACCCGGTCGTTTTGGCCGCGCGAATTTCGAGGTCTTGATCCCTTTACTAGAGAACTCTTGCCACTTGGCTTTCCCCATCTCTGCCGCTTTCTTCGGCTTCACCTTCTTCTCTTTAGTCGCATCGCTTCCATCCAATGGCGGTGGTGGCGGCGGTGCTTTTCGCTTCATATCAGTCGGTGGCGGTGGAGGTGTTGTAACGGGTGGAGGCAGAGTAACAGGACGAAGACAGCTCAGAGGAACTGTGTCTGTTGCCTGCTGGTCGAAGAATCGTACCGTATACATTGGTCTATCAGCGGACCCTGTAACACCGGTTATTCTGGCACGATGGTACTGTTTGTCGCCAGATACCCACCGCGCAAGAACTGTTTCGCCGGCAGAATAGTTCTCAGGTCGTGAAATTGGTGCAGGTGGCGGGCCAGCTGATGGAGGCGGCGGTGGCGGCGGAGGAGAAGGGAGAACGCCGGGAGAGGCAGCTGGTGCATTCTTTTGCGGCGACTTTGCTCGCGCCAGCGGGGAGGGAGCTTTGGAAGGCTTTGGCAACGGAAAAGGCTCGACAGTTGAGGGTTCGGGAAGGGCGCTGCGGAGCAGGGCTATGAGATCGGTCAGCTCTGTTTTGAGAGTGAGAAGAGACTCGTTGTCGGGGTCGGAGACGAGAGACTCGGTCACGGACGCGAGTTGGAACTGGAACTCTTCGAGCTCGCGTTGCGACATCGTGCGAAGACAGACGGTTGCGTGTGGAAGCCGGAGTGGCAGTATATGATCAAGTGCTGTATATAAAAGTAATGTGTGTCAGAAGTCGTCGTTGGCTGTATCATATCATGAACAGATCTTAGTGCCGAAGATCGATATCTTTATATTTCAAACGCGCATTTGCGAAATCACGTGCGCGACTTCTAAGAAATCAAGTGCACCTGCAATCAACTTCGTTTCCTCAATTTTATCTTTACGAAATCGACTTATCGTCCACATTATTTATTGATGTACTTTTCAAATTATCACTGACCTCTTCTACGTATAGCAACCAGTTCGTTGCCGAGTCATCATTTTTCTAAAGGCGCCCTGTACCACGCTCATACCCAAAAAGCCATACAGATGCGCACATCACGGCAAGGAATCCTCCACAGGGACGACCACCTGCTTTCAGAATGTCCGTACGGAGTCTCTACGAATGGTATAATGTACTAGTATTCCAAAACTAACCGCGCGTGGTATCAATAAATACAAGTCTGCTCCAGATCTCCGTCCGCGCCGTCAAAAGCCGTCATACAAGATGTTCCCCCCGAAACATCCAGAATAACTAGCTAGCGACAACACCGACCACCGAGACTCGCGCCCGCACGCAACTCCAAAAGAATCCCATAGCCAGCCCCCCGACAGACTCTGGTATCTCTGAAGCCACGCGCCTAGGCAAATACAGCGATCAGACTACGGTATACACGACAAGGTATCCAACCAACTCCAACTTCAGCACCGAATCCGAACCAAAACCCCAAATCAACATCGTCACCACCGCCGGGTATCCACTATCGCACGCTAATAAAGATCAAGTCCCAAGTTCGACGACGCGATGTATCTCGCTGCCGTCATCGCTGCGCCGAGACCCCATCGCGCAGCCGAGCTCGCAGCTCCGTAAACTGCCCAGGGCGCGGATACGACTTCCG
>JAJLTV010000172.1:0-14297 GCA_030568405.1 Myxozyma monticola | reverse complement strand
TCTTCTCCATATTTGCGCCACCCGTACACCTCAGGAGCTGGTACACGGCCCTTGAGAAGCCGATTCCGATTGATCGCATACAGCGTCAAGGCCTCGGATATATTCACGTCGCATCCCCACTTGACGAACAGGCCCCTATTTTCGAATAACACAGGTGGTGGCCTGTAGAACGGACCTGTCGTCTGAAATGTTTTCCTGATGTCTGGATTGACTCCAATAGAATGTTGAAATTTAGCTTGAATTTGAACCTGGTCTGGTGAAGGTAGCTCGCCCCATTTTCGGAAGTAGGATGAGTCCTTGACGTCAAAATTAAGTGACTTGGGGATCATTGATGGCGTAAGTCGGACGTGCTTGTCTTTGCTAATCATTTTGGGGGGAGAGAAACCTGGTAAAATGAGGTGGACAGGGTATTGGGTGGTCGTTGAAGGGAGAGGAGAAGAGTGATGGGTGGGGAGATAAAGTGGAGAGGAAGATACGTGCGGCGCTTTTACGCAAGCGGCGCTCCAAGGACCCAAGGACCCCCTATCAGCTAAATAATGCTAGTCTTGGAATCGATACAAATAATTGCAAATTGTGTAAAAGTTCGAATAAAATATATATCTATAATCATACATCTGAATCCCACCAAACACAAAAAACCATCAACTAATCCCAAGACCCAGCAGGCGGTCCGAATCCACCAACAGGCACCTCATACAACGCGGACGTACCAGCACCATCAACACCGGCCGACTGCACGGTCGTACCCCACCACGCCAACGTCTTTGCCTTGTACTGCACCGCGAAGAAGATGACAATCGCGGAAAAGGCCATGCCGCCTGTAAGTCCCGAGGTCAGGATATACGTGTACTTTGACCACCACGCCAGGTAGCGACGACGGATGAGGTAGTTGAAGACGAAACCGCAGTAGAAGCCCGGGGTGTAGTAGGATAAATTGTAGGTCGCACCGTATCTGTTGACTCCGGCGAGGATGATGACCGGGTGGATATGGCGGAGGTACTTGAGGTAGCGCTTGCGAGCGTACCAGAACCCGACGCCGACGAGACCGCCGAGCAGGAAAGCCCACTTGAGAAGCGGGTATTGCACGTCGTACGTCCGATGCGGGCCCACGACACCGAGCAAAATCGTAGTCGAGTACAGCTGGTTCGGGAACGTACAGACAAACCGAGCAGCCTGCGTACTCGTGCAAAGATCCGGCGTCGATTCAATCAGCCAGGTAACACAACCCGTGGTGATAAAACTCTGCATCAAGGTCGCGAGCATTTGTCCACGGAACACGGCGCGGGGCGGCAGTTTGGCGTAGTGAGACAGCTTTTGGTCGGAAATGAAACTCTCGGCTTGTTCATCCGTGTTGTAGCCAAAGACACGGAGGATGAGCGACGCGGCGGCGTTTCCCGGGACCATGTAGGCGGCGATGATGACTGCGAGCGTGTCGCCTGGAATCAGAAAGCCGGTCATTGAGGCGATGATGACGGTCGGGATGACGAGCGCGATAGAGACGAAGATGATGGCGATTAGCGCCCAGACCGGGGTATGAGTCGGGTAGACTGTAATCGCGACGATTCCGACCACGAGCGACAAAATCAGGACAATCAGGTACCACCAATCCGGAACTTCCTTGTAGTTTCGCATCATCATCGACATGGGATCCTTGAAACTCGCGTACGTCGACCGGTTGCCCTTCTTCCAGAACTTGAGACTCTTAAAGAAATCCAACATAGCAGACGAGATCGTGGACCATTCGTTGAACATGATGTACGCAAACGCACAAGTGTACATCGTGTAGTATGACCCCAGCATGGAAATCTGGCCGGCTCCGATATACGTCTGCGAATACTCTCTGTAGGCCTCGACATCAAACTTGTCATCATGGTAGATCCTGGAAACGTTGTACTTCGTGCCCATGTTGTCGTACACATTTGCGTTGTTCGGCGGGAAGTATCCGGTGTACTTGTAATTCGCAAAGTACAATCCCAGAGTCGTCAGGCCGCCGATGACGACACCGATGAACTTGTTTGCGACGGAGAAGAACGGGAGAACAAGCGGCGTCGTGTAGTTGATGACCGACCAATCGAACGTCGTCCACGGGTTGAAACCAAGACCGGACTTTGAGCCCGTGACGACGGCAAGCTTGACGTTCTGGGGCGCGATCCAGGTCATCCAGTTGAAGATCGACAACGCGGAGAACAGATAACTCGGGATCCAGAAGAGAACAAACATGGCGCCGAACGAGTACCAAAACAAACGGTACTTTGAGATCGTCCAGCCGTTGATTGACTGGTGCGTCTCGGCCATCAGCAAAGTCTTGTTAAGCTGCAGCGTCGGCAAAACTTGAGGCCAGACGGCCTTGACCGGGTACACTGCGTACTGGCGCATCATGCCCGCGAGACCGTATCCGAAGAAAAGCGTGACCATACACATGAGGAGCAAAAATCCAAAAGTCGCGTACTCAAAGTTGAAAAAGAGGGGCAATCTCATGGTCAGACCGTAGTGGAAGAAGTTTGAGTAGCCACCGCCGATGTTGGTCATGATTGTCGAAAACATCTGCTCCTTGAACGTCCACGGACCCGGGTTGAGATTGATAGACCAGCGCCAGATTCGGATCGTCTTGTGCGGCAGGATACGGCAGATGAGCTGGCCGGACGGGAAGATGAGAATCTGCAACACGGTGGAGTTGAGTGTGATTGACGGCTGGCGCTGGTGGAACATTTCGTTGATGAAGGACGCGCAGCAGACCCAGAAACTGCCGATGAAGTAGGCACGGAAGGTCTCGCACGGCATGTTGACGTCGTCCGTCGGACGCACGACGGAGCGGACTTCGGGATATGGCGAGTGGAATGCGATGAGCGTGGCGTGGAAGAGCAGACGGAGCTCGTAGTCCGATCGGCCGTACGACGAGATATCCTCGGGCGCGGCCAACAGGTCCTTGATTTCCTGTAGCGCGTCTTCCGGGAAGTTGACATCCTCGTCGTGGTACGCGACCGCGTCGGTCAGGATCTTCTTCGCGCTCTCGACCGTGAGCGTGTTGAACTTCTCAATCAGAAACTCGATGTCCTCCGGCAAGCTGTCCTTGAGACCGCCGACGGTGATCATGAACTCGTAGACCCGCGCGCGATCGCCGTCGAGGTCGGCGACCGTCGTGAGCACATCGGTTTTCTTCTCGTCAAACTCGAGCTCCTGCAGACTTCCGGTCGAGATGTCGTCGAGCGAGCCCTCCGAGCTGAGCTCGATGGCTACCTTCTTCTCGTCGAGGTCGGCCATGGGTGGCTATAGCGGAGGCCGGAGCGGGGGGTGCTGTGAGCGGGGGATGGAATAGCGTCGAGCAGGGTCCTGGAGGCAGAGCACGGGCGGATATATAGATTTCGCAGTTCAGTGTCAGAGTCAGAAGTCTCGTATCGTCGTTATCGGTATCGTGTTGACTGGCGTTCGGGGTATCTCTCATTCGGCTCGTGCCAGTGGCCGCCGCCGCCGCCCGGAACAGCCAACGGGGCCAAGAGTCAGACGACGTGTGAGTCGCGCGAGGCGAAGGAGCAGGTTGAGGCGGCGCAGTGCAGAAGTCAATCTTAACTCTTGGAGCCACGGCTTGTTCAGGCAAGGCGCGACTTGGCAGACGCGTGGTGCGCAACGGAGCCATGACCGGGCTGGCCGAGGCTGGCCAAGGCAAACGCGGCGGTGCTGAGACGGCCGGCGACGCCCTTTGCCGCGACGAGCGTTGGCAGGACAAGCCGGCTTGTCGCGGCCGAGAGCCTTGGACGGGCGAAGCTTTTGAGAGCATTGGCGGGGTCTGCTGGGCTGACTTGTCTGTACGCATCGCATCGTACGTGAAGACCGAGTCATCCATCAAGTCGCGCCCCCGGAGCAACCAGAGCAACAATGGTACGCTAAGAGCAGCGCGCTACTGCAGCTCGCGCTATCAGCACACAGTGCGCAATCAGTAACACTGACCAGTGAGATCCGGCATCCGAGCGAGTTACACGCCCGGGCCGCCGTGGCCTGTGGGCCACCGTGGCCTGTGGGCCTGATTCTGCCCACGAACACCGCCAACACTATACTTACTATGACACGATGACAGAAAGATAAGGACTGCGCGCCACCAGCGAGCACTGCAGACTACAAGTGACACGTTTCCGAGCATCCGGAAATCATCAGTTACTAGGCTAGTTGGCTCGTCAGTTCTTAATTTCTGTAAAACAGTAAAGTTATAGGGTTACAAAAACACCGTGCTTTATGATTGCGCTCGACCGCGACGGTCTCGAGCTCACGATAGCAATGCTCGGTCCTTCTCGTATCGATATCGATATGATATCGATCCCCCGATAGCAGTGATAGTGATACGCGTTCTTGGCGCCTTAATCGCGACTTGCAGTCGTTTCACTTGTTATCGCGGGATGCAGGCGATTATAACAGTGGCTGATCTAGTGAAGCCGATTTGCTGCAGCACTTGCCAATTGAGTTTGGTTTGGGGGGTGATAACTCGATAGTGGATGACCTCGAGTCATCCAAGTCTTCGGGCTTTCGGGCTTTGTTCCCGACTGGTACAAGTTCTGAAATGTATGGGGGCTTGGACAGTGGCAGGGTTTACGGGTTTGAGTGATGGGTCAGAGCTGTAGGGTTTATGGTTAAAGTCTGCAAAAAATAAAATAAAATAAAAATAAAATTAAATCTAGCTCACGTGACACATTTACGGACTATTTTGTTTTGCCGCGTTTAGAAATCAGATCAGATCAGCCTTCAAGTCGCAAAGAAATATCAAAATGTCCGCTCTATCAGTACCCATACCGCGAATTCTCACACAAGAAGACCTGGAAGCGTTCCACGGATCAGAGACGTACGCGGCGCTGTTGCAGTTCATTCTTGACCTGCGCCAGGCGGCGACTGGGCGCACGAACTCGTACGCGTGCGAGCAGTCTGAGGTGGGTGTTTTTCTTTATGATTTTGTCTTAAAGTAATGGTAAAAAGTGCTAACTAATTTGGTAGAATGTGACGGCTGTGTTGAAAGTATTAGACACAATTGAGACTATCGCGAAACAGCATCCGCCCGTGTCGAACGAGAAATCACGATTCGGAAACCCGGCGTTTCGGGATTTCTTCGACGACGTCGAGAAGCAGCTTCCCAGTTTACTTCACTCTGCACTCCCGACCGCCGCGTCCTACGATCTCCCGGATCTGACGACGTATATCCTGCATTCACTAGGAAACCGCACACGGATCGATTACGGATCCGGCCATGAGCTTAATTTCATTTGTTTCCTGCTCTGCTTGTCGCGGCTTGGGTTAATCACGGCTGCGGATTTTCCGGCTGTTGTGTTGCGCGTGTTTAACCGGTATATTTCGCTTATGCGTGTGGTTCAGTCTGACTATTGGCTTGAACCAGCTGGATCACATGGAGTCTGGGGCTTGGATGATTATCACTTTCTACCATTCCTGTTCGGCGCAGCGCAGCTTTCGACGCATAAATACTTACGGCCACGGAGTATCCATGATCCTGAAATCGTCGACATGTACGCAAAGGAATACATGTACCTCGCCGCGATCGCGTTCATCAATTCCGTCAAAACAGCGTCGTTACGCTGGAGTTCACCGATGCTGGACGACATATCCGGCGTCAAGACGTGGACTAAAGTCGACGAGGGAATGGTGAAGATGTATAAAACCGAAGTGTTGGCAAAAGTTCCCATCATGCAGCATTTTCTTTTCGGGAAGATCTTGCCGTTGGACGAATTACCAAGCGAGCGACTTGGCTTGAATCGCGGTCATGATTCTGCAACGACGGCGACGATGCAGCAACATGACGGTCATGTGCATGGAGAAGGGATCTGGGGAGATTGCTGTGGGATTAAAGTACCGAGCTCGATTGCGGCCGCACAGCTTGCTCATACCGGTGAACTACGCCCGGTTCCTGGTCCACGGCCTATTCCGTTTGACTAGTTTTGCCCTTAGTTTTGCCTTATGATTGATTTATACGGGTGGGTCATGTTTATATAGTCATTTGAAGTTCTTGCTTTGGTCTGGTCTGCTTAAAACCTGGGTTCGGTTCTTTTGTATAATAAGTTATAACATATAAAGTCTTATTAAACTGGTTCTAAATCGTAAACACCACTACAAAACTTCCATCATTCTTAATTAATGGCTCCCAACACCAAAAAAACTGTCCATATTAAAACACGCCCTTCATATCTTCCGTGTAAGTAGTCCAAAAAAATGCCCCAAACCTCGCGCCCATCAAAAAATCACTCAAGACTTTCTAGATTTAAATCATGCGAGAAGTATTTATCAAAATTAGGATGAATGCGGTCGAAATGAGCTAAGAAGTAGTTAGTTTCTGGCTGGCCTTTACAACAAGCAAAAGAATAGAGAGGCGCAAACTTACGACAATGGCGGCAACGGTGACGAGGAAAATCGATGCACGACTGGGAGGGAATTTTTCTCGCTGGAGCCAGATTGCGGTGATGTAGTATCTGTAGGTGCCGATGAGCATCAGCGCGATTGCGAGCACGATGAAGAGAGCTATCAAGAGCGGGTTAGTACACATCATACCGCAACCGCCGCTTCCACAGTGATAACTTTTTTGTACGTACCAGCGATGATTTTTCCAACAATCAGCAAGCCATCGCCATACCCTCTAAACGCAGCCGTAACCGCAAGCCCGATAGTCGCAAACGAGAGACTCGTACGGACCCACGCGAGGTAATTTCTCTCGTTCGCGAGGTGGTCTCGCGCGACCGGTCCCTTGTTTTCAAGCAGCATGTTTGGCATGTTGCGCCATAACGTCGATACTTTCTCGTATTGGATGATGAGCGGCCAGCCGAAATCGTTGCCTTTGATGGACATCAGCTCGGTGTCGGAGAGCTTGGCTTGGTCGACTGAGGTCGAGGCGGCGGAGAGGGACCCGTCGTCGCCTGAGGACTCTTCGCTTGTCACGTTGCGGTGGTGTAGTTTCGACATTGCAAGTCTTTAGTTAGAGAGGCTGGATGGAGGACGACTGAAGAGATGCAATAACAACTGGCTACTCGATATATTCAAGATATACCTGCCGTTCTTCGAAGTCCGAACAGGAGATCGCGATTAGTACGGCCCCGCTTCGGTCAGCGAACCTTATCTTTTTATTTTTTAAAGTTTTAAATAACTCGATGTTGCGCAATTACCCGACTGGGCAATACTCTTCCAGACGACAAATCGTTAAAAAAGAATTTTAAAAAGAAAACTGAGCCAAATAACTTTCAAACAAATGCATCAGTATGACTATCAGACTATGCAATCTCACAAAAATGCCACTTAAAAAGACCTCTTACAACTCCTTCGTGTCATCCGAAAACGTTCTTCTCATCTTCGGCGCAAGCGCCACATTCACCATCTTGAACGATTCAAAGTCCGGAAACACGTCCGGACCGAGCGAATTAATCATCTCTGTGACCTCAGTCGACAACTCCTCGCGTGTGATTTTGAGCTGAGCCATGGCGTTGACTGTCGTTGGATTGAGACATGTCACTAACGGTTTCAGGGACTTGAACGTGTCCATTCCGATTTCCCCGATTCGTAAAGCTGCGTAGGAAAGCATGGGCAGGACGATCATGGCTGCGATCGTGACTAGCCACACTGGTCGGAACTCGGGGAATAGGTTGTATCTGCAGACAAGCCATGTTGCTAACAACGCGTAACACCAGTATAACGTCGGCGCAGCCACGAGTGCGACGAGAACTTTCCAAGTAGCTACGACGTCGTTGGCTTGGATCTTGACCACGGACGCTTTCAATGCTGCCAGTGCCTTGCGGCGGGAGATGTACTTTGTAGCCCAAAAGATCGGTCCAAACAAGATTGTACCCGGAAGCGCGCCGATAGCGAGAACGGCGAGCTTGGCGGTGCGAAAGACTAGTTTGAAGAATATTTCCAGAGTAGATAGTTTGGCGTATTCGACTTGATGGTCTAGGATTCCAAGATGTTGAAGCTGCTTGTTGTACTTTGCCACTGCCTCCCGGAGATGAACGATTCGTGGATCATCTTTATAATGCGTGTATCCGACAACTAGCCGTCGATTCATTTCAATGACCATCGATATCGGAAGTTTCTTTTGTTGAGCCGGTTTGTACAGTCTTCGAGCCGCTTGTACGACCATCAACGTATCATAATCAGGCGACGTCACAGTCACAGCCAGTAACGCGTTCTGAATCAATTCCAGCATCTTCGAAATGGCCTCATGTCGCTCGTCACCGCCTTTCTTGAACTGCTCGACTAAATCCTTCGGTATCTCAAGCGGCGAACCGAATTCGAGAACGGCGCGTGATCGGAATTTATGAGGATGGAAATAGTTCATGCCGCAGGGTACCACGCGCACGTTGCAATCAGGATTATGCGCAACCGCGCCAAGCGCCATGATCGCGGCACCAGCTTTGAGAGGTAGAAGATCCGGTCGGTCGTGAGAACCGCCTTCGGGGAATAATCCGACGCAGCCGCCGTTGTCCAAATGCTCGTAAACCAGAGAGTACACCTGCTGCTGGTCCACTTTCGGTGCAATTTTGTACTTTGAGGGAGACGATAGTAGACTGTTAATTCCCTTTTCAGCAAATTTGACTTTGAGATGCAGTTCGTCGTCGGACACGATAGCTTCAATCGCAGCTGTTCCGCCCGCTTTTGGTAAGATAATCAGTCCACCAACCATACAATCATCCGTGAACTTTGTATTGCGACCCTTGAGAATCAGGAGATTCTCTTTGTCGTCCAAAAACACGGTTCCTTTCCCAGCAACCGCCAGATCTTGCGCGCGAGAGACCGCAATTGGAGCCGACATCTTGGCAAGCGAGCCGATAATTGGCTCGCGTAGAGATTTGGCGGCGGTCAGGAATGAGACTCGACGGCCGGAATTGATTTTGACTTGGCGCATGAGAAGAATGGGGTCGATGAACTGGACCGATGTTAGGTCGGCTGGAATGAGATTTCGGGGTTAGAGAGTGGAACTTACTTGGTTGGCGTGCGGAGCTGCCACGAAGATGATGGGTCCTTCGCGGGGGATACGGTACGCGCCGCGCGGTTTGATCTCGCGAAAGAAGAGATCAAACAGAACTAAACGACACAGTTAGCCTAACAGTCAATTCACACCAACCTACAGAAAGCGGAGCAATATAATGCACATACCCGACATCATCCAGACAACGAGATCGTACATCATGTTCTGGTACGACGGCTCCTTGTCGATCGACCTCACCGAGGTCTTTCCGCCAGTAGATTGCACTCCATTCTTGTGTTGTTTCTCCGTGATCATGGTCTTCATCGAGACCTGCGTGAGCGCCGAGTTCATGCTGCCGATCGCGTTTTCGGTCGGGGTCTTGCGGTGTAGTGTTAGCTGTCGCAGTGAGACTCGTCTCGTCGGTCGGAAGGATAGCAGAAGTCACGAGCGTGCTGTTGCTATATAGTCGCAAGTCGAACAGCGTAGCACACCTCGTGGTCGCCAGGAACGAGAGTCGCTACCGGCGAAAGCTGAGGTCGCGATATCAGATCGTCGTCTCTGTTCGCGGCTGTTGGGAGTTCCTGGCCTCGACCGCGAGTTAGAGTTTGCCCCAGAACTCTATTGCATCGCCTCACTCGGCTAATCAACTAACAGCACTGTTAGTCTGTCACGATTCGACTCGTCACAGTTTACACTCATCACGTAACCGCAACACTCATCACTCCATGGTACTCGTCCGACTCTGTAACCAGCTACAGCTGCGACAAGCGTGACAAGGCAAAGAGAAGTAGTAATTGCGGGGAGCGCCGGGTAACGTTTAGAGTTGCGTCTGAGACCACGTGCGGCTCAGCTGCACGGCAACTCGAAACTTTAAATGGGTCTCGCCCAACAGACCATTAACCCTGTAAACCCTACAAACCCTATAACCTTGTAGACCCTGCAAACCCTAGAAACCCTACAAAGCCTATTACCAGTTGATTCGAGCCCGTTCGAGAGAGGCAGCAATACGACAAAAAGGTTGCGGCTCTTACGATCGGATTTATATCTCGTTTGAAATCCGAGGCTCGGACAGCATACACTAAATAACATATCGCGTCAAAAGCTACAGGACTGTTTGAAATGCGTTACATATACCGGACAGTGGAGGCTGAGTCCGACCGCGCCTCCATTTTGCTGACATCGTCCTGTGCTTGAAGAATTCTGCCACATATATATATCTTGAGGTGCTTGCTGGTAGATGGACGACAGGATGAGCTTTATTCTCACTTACGTACCTTCGATACTTGTCTATCTATAATATACAAACGAACCACCATGAACTTCCAATCGAACTATGACGACCAATCGTTTGCAGCCAATCCCCCCGCGTACAGTCCGAAACTGATTGCGATTCCCGCGTCCAGCAACCAACTAGGCTCCCCCTTTCTACGCGCATATCCCGGCATCCTGGCATCCTACGGCATTACCGCGGCCGAATTTCTCGACTTTCTCGATCAACTCAATCGCGTTGCCGCTGCTAATCCGGCCGTGCGTGTATTGGGGCTCGTCAGTGGACTCGTCACGCTTGTGCCGTTGCAAACAGCGCAGTTAGTTGGAAATGTTGTAAAGTTGTCTGCTGATGTAGCGACATATGCTATCAGCAAAGGACGTACAGAGCAGTTTCTTCAGTCGGCTAATGAGTCCCTTTTCGGGAGACATGGGCTTCGGGTTGATATCGCGAAACTTGACATCGTGGCGAAGTTGGCTGGGTTTCCTGCCGAGTTCTTTGATGAGAGCGGCAATGTCGGGAAGCGGGTTGCGTTGTTGAGCGGCGGTCTACAGTTGGATGACTTGTCTGATCTTGGAGCGGAACCATTGACTGTTCAGCAACGCAGATTACGAGCTTTGGATCCATGGCTCGAAGCTCTGGAGATGATGCCACTGCCTGTCTTGAAGAGTGATGCGAGTAGTAGTACCAGCTCTAGCGCATCTGGCGGTAGCGGCAGTGTAATCAGTGTTATCGGCGGTAAGATGGACAGCATAGGTGCCGCTATGAGTGCTCGTGAGAGTAAACGAGCTGAATCGAAGCTGGTGAAGCACAGATCCAAAGCGCAAGCGGGTTATGAGAAGGCGAATTTGAAAGCGGAAGCTCGTTATGACAAAAAGCAGCAGAAGTTGGATAGAAAGGAGGCAGATGCAGCCGGATCTGATAGGAAACTTGAAAAGATAGAGCGGAAGCGTGAAAAGGTAGAGGAGAAATTTTCGCAGAAGGTAGAAAAAGTAGAGACGAATAGGGTGAAACATGATAAAGAGGAGAAGGTATTGCGGAAGGTGCTCTGGCTGGTGATCCGGCCGGTAAATTCTCGTTAGTAACTCTTTGTCTAGTTTGATACAATTTGACGCTTAATATTAGTTTGTTCTAAATACAATTAACAGGTAATAATTACAAAACAGCTGAATGCAAAGCCGTCAAGAGAGTTAGTTAATTAAATAATCTCTCAATATGCCATATCTCGCACTGGATCATCGTCGTTCGAATCCGACTGCATAAAGTACGCAAGCGGTTGCGCCTGCAATCTGTGCGAGTCAAACTCGGGAAACACGTCCGGTCCAAGCGAGTTGATCATCTCCGTGACTTCCTTTGAAAGCTCTTCACGAGTCTTGCGAAGCTTCGCGACCGATGTTACCGTGTTTGGGTTCAAACATGTGAGTAACGGTTTCAGGGACTTTGAAATGTCCATGCCGACTTCACCGATACGTAACGCCGCGTAGGTCATTAACGGGAACACAATCAAAGCACCAATCAGAATAAGCCAGACGGGGCGTACTTGAGGCACTAAATCGTATTTCCAGGTCGCCCAGGTCGCTAATAATGCGTAAAACCAGTAAAGCGTCGGTGCCAGTCCCATTGCCACCAAAATCTTCCACGTAGCAACGACATCCTTTGCTTCAATCTTGACGGTCGACGCTTTCAGTGCTTCTTTGGCCTTCCTGTTTGAGATCTTCTTGGTCGCGATAAACACTGGCGCAAACAAGATTGCACCTGGTAGGGCACCTAAAGCCAAAACTGACAATTTCAGGGAGCGGTAGAGTAATTTTCCAATGACCGTAGTTGTTGACAATGTCGCGTATTCAACCTGATGATCGAGAATGCCGAGATGTCGCAAGTGCTTGTTGTAATTAGCAACGGCTTCTCGGAGATGAATGATCCGCGGATCGTCTTTGTAGTTTGTGTACCCTATTACCAGCCTCCGGTTCATCTCGATAATCATAGATAAAGGTATTCTTCTGTGAGCTGGCTTGTATAATCTACGAGCAGCTTGAATCACCATCAACGTGTCGTAATCCGGGGATGTGACCGTAACCGTCAGCAGAGCATGTTTGACAATGTCGAGCATTGACGAAACTGCTTCTCGTCTGATCTCACCTCCTTCGCCGTATTTCTTGACCAGATCTCTCGGCACATCCATCGGCGCACCAAACTCAATGACTGCTCTCGAGCGGAATTTGTGCGCGTGAAAGTAGTTCATTCCACACGGCACAATCTTGACGTCGCAGTCAGGGTTGTTGTCGATAGCACCTAGTGCCATGATAGCCACGCCGGCCTTAAGTGGCAGTAAAGTTGTCCGATCATGCGATCCGCCTTCCGGGAAAATACCAATGCATCCGCCTTGGTTCAGGTAATCAAACACCTTTTCGTACACCTCCTTCTGATCAATCTTGGGAGCTGCACGATAAGCTGACGGTGCCGCGGTTAGAATATCAACAGCTTTGTCCTTGAAGGGCTTGGAAAGCTCTAATTCGGTATCTGAAATGATCTTCTCAATCATGGCCGTCCCGGCTGACTTGGGAAGCATGATCAGTCCTCCAGGCACACATTCTGTAGTAAATAAAGTTCCCTGTCCATGTAATATCTCCAGCTTGGATTTGTCGGAAATAAACACCTTCCCGGTACCGGGCTTCGCCAGATCCTGTGCTCTAGCCACCGGGATCGACGACACAGCTCGAGCAACCGCACCGATAAACTTCCGCTTCATCGAGTGTGCGGCCGCCAGGAACGAGAGTCGTCTGCCTGCCGCAATCCGAATCTGTCGCATAAGCATGATGGGGTCGACAAACTGTTTTGATATCGTTAGCTCAGCTTGTTAGCAATCAGACTGTGCGGTTGGGAGCATACCTGGTTAGCGTGAGGTGCCGCGACGAAGATAATAGGACCATGTCGCGGGATTCGGTAGGCTCCTCGTGGTCGGATTTCTCGAAAGAAGAGATCAAAGACAACTACCATAAAGTCAGACACAAATCAAAACCACTACTTCACATAGCTTATCGTACCCGAGAGAGTCCAGATGACCATGTCGTAGACCCATGTCTGGAACGATTGCTCGGTGTCGATAGACCTTGTAATCGGACGCCCTTTCCGCTGCTCAACAGCAGCTGCGGCTTCCGCTGCGGACAATGCCATGGCTATGGGAGATTCAAAGTGGAATAGAGCGAAGATGAAGCGATGCTAGTTGTGTTGTAGTGCTTACGTCGTCAGCCAAAGATGCGATCTGTGAAGTGCAACTGTCAGCAATACGTCACTCACTAGACTACTGTCTCTTAAAGTGTGCGTCCTACCGGTCCACGAGATTAGCTCGATGATCTCGAGTATATGTCTCTCACTGAAAAACTCCTAATCCAGAGCGCAGTCACGAGCAAGTCCGCTATCGCTATCCGCACTTGCCAGCTGATTCGTCGTTGCCCGCTGGTCAACTGACCCGCCCGAAGAAGTCTCGTGCCAAAGGAGGAGCAGATCACTCGAGTCTCGAAACAGAGCCCCGCTCAGAACTGCTATATGCCGATACTGCAGTTCCGTCTATATCCTGGCATGGATATACACTGTTATTTGAGGAATTATACTATTCTCTTGAACTAATCCACCAGCAGCCCCCGAGATTTTCAAAATTTCCGCTGCGCACGTGATCTGCATGCGGGATTAAACTTAAGCTTTCCGTGAATTACCCGGCCGTAAACAATGATGTTTGCTGTCAAAAGTGAGCCGCACGTCGCCAATTTTCGTTGCCCAGGCAACCAACCAACCACACTGCAATAGAAATCTTGTCAATCCTCAAAAGCGCAACTTAATGCGTATTGTAATATATATCCGGAGCCGAACTGAAAACTGTGCAATTGTTGTGAGAATTAGAAGCAGAAGTTTCGGCTAACCTCTGATGGGGGGGCAGCCATCCAAGTAGGCGCAAGCGTCAAAACATGATAAAGCCGTAACCATCAAAGATGTTACCGTTTAGAGCATAAGTGCACAAGTACTTTAACAGATACACCGCGATGGAGCACTAAAAGCTCAGTAGATCACGCAATTAATTTTTTTTGCTGTAAC
>JAJLTV010000171.1:0-14715 GCA_030568405.1 Myxozyma monticola | reverse complement strand
ATGATATACTCCTGCGTCTGCTCTTTCTAACAGTGTAATTTTCAAATAATGATCAAGTCGTGATCGCGGTGTATTCTCTGATCCAAAACACTCACTCCCGGCCATTTTGCTGCTGTGCACCACCGCGCCGCCGCGTTGAGCTGAGGTAATTACCGCCAGTTAGTTCCTGCACGATGACGTACGAGCGGATCGCGCGATCCGCGTTGTTGTTTCCTGCCGCTTTCAGCCAGCGTCACCAACGCTGCAGCTCGTCGTGAAATCCGGCATCACATGATTGGCATCTTGTGCGACCCTGGATATTTCACGACGATCGGCTCTGGAAATTGAATCGGCCGAGACAGGAACCAGAAGTAGACGCGCCAGACTTCGGGCAACTCAGAATATTCAGTCGTGGCTTGTTATCGGCTGTTCCTGCTGGGAAAGGCATGACCATCAAATCAGCACCTCCATATGCCGGCACCACAACGTCGTTCTGATATTTCAGTCGACGAACCCCAATTCACAAACAGTTTGAATGTAGTGTGGCATTTACAATAAGCAATTAAGCATATCGCAAAGGAGTCGACTACGATTTATGAACCCTTGCTTGTGGGATATGGATATATGTGATAGCAAGGTAAACAATTGACAAGTCAGCGGCGTTTGCATGACCAGTCGTTGAACTGCGCGTGGATAGTGAATAGCAAAACAAGCTGATAAATAAAACAAGTAATAGAAGTAAAGATAATAGACTAATAGACTATGTTGCGTAGTCTTAAGCTATAGTCGTGATTGTTGTAAACACAGCGAACTTGGTGATCATCGACACA
This sequence comes from Myxozyma monticola, assembly GCA_030568405.1. Lineage (NCBI taxonomy): Eukaryota > Fungi > Ascomycota > Lipomycetes > Lipomycetales > Lipomycetaceae > Myxozyma > Myxozyma monticola. The sequence continues at coordinate 13,906 of JAJLTV010000171.1, read as the reverse complement.
GAAGTGATAACCAACTTAAATCTGAATGAACACTGGTTTTCATTGACTAGCTTAGTCAATGAATAATCATCGTCGATTCAGACTAGGTTGAACATCAGAATTGTATTGAATTTGTATGTATCTTGCGTGCTTAAAGTAAGGTACGCCGCCTCGAGACGTCCATATGCAAGAAGTGAAGAAGTCCTGATTTTGCTCTAAAGTTACTTAAAGGGGACGCTTTTTAATCACGTGCATAGTTTGATGATGCTTGGACATAGAAGTCAAACTGATCGTCAGATCAACTAAAGTAGAAGCAGTATATATGTTCTACTGAGGTATCTCAGTATCTCGATCTAGGGATCACTTAAAAGGTGTGATTAAGCGAGAGCGCGAGACCCTAGGCGCGCAAAAGAGAATAGTTCACCTCGGTCTTAATGACATGGAAGATTCGTAACTGGACATAATATTATATTTCCAGATTGTAAATACAGGGCTTGTAACAATAGAGTAAGCTCGCAATAAAAAAAACTCCGGCATCATCTTATCATAGAGGTAAAAAAAAACCACACATCATATCTATTTCACAACGACGGCAATCCGTAGGTGCTCCCGCCACGCGACCACTCGTTCAACATGGCCATCACTCCAAATCCAACCATCACAACGCCAACAGACGACACCACCGGCGCGATCAAAGTCACATTCTTCCGCGACGCCTTCAATCGATCTGAACTGTCCTCGTGAGGCTTTTGCGATCCATCTATGCTGACTCTTCTCATACCGTTGACACCCACAGATGACACTGACTTATCCATGCGTACACTAGTCGCCATATTGTCGTCTTCGCTCGATTGCCGGTCCCTGGCTTGTTTGAATTGATCGGGTGTTAATGTTGAGATCCGTGGCATCTGATTTCTAAGCTCAGATGCGGCTTTGCGGCCATTTCCGATCGGCGTGTTCCTGCCACTACTTTCCACTCGACCGGCCCTGTTCTTCACGCCATTTCGCGACGGACTTGAGCCCGGGCTAGCAGGCATAACCTGAACACCCTTTTCATGTTGAAGCTGTCTTATAAATCCTTCCAAAGCATGCGCATTCTCTTCCGCTAAGCGCTCAGCTTTGGTCGCCCGCTGCTCCCAAGCCTTCGCTTCTCGCCTAGTCTGCTCGAGCTGTGCTAGAACCTGACCTATGTTCAAAGCCGAACCATCGCTGCCATTGCTACTTGAGCTATGTCGTCGTTGCCGCGCTTGCTCTTTGTCAATCAGCGCAATCGTATCTGCTGCTGCAGCATCTTCAACCACAATCGGTCCGTCCTCAGCGTCGTCTTCTTGTAAATCGCTAATCGCCTGTTCTCGCTCCAGATCCAGCTCATTCTGTGCCATTGATAGCCTAGACTCGGCTTGTTCTCGTGCAATAGCGTCCGCCTCTAGCATTTGCTCAAGCTCTTCTATCCGCTGATGGGATACCTTCACTTCCTGCTCCAATCCTGTGACTGCCACCGATAATGAAAGCAGCTTCTGTTCTGCAACTGCTGTTGAAGTTTGTAGCAGTGGTGACAGTCGCACTCCACTCGAAGCTACTCCATCTGCCGATGACGACGATGCCGCCAATTCCTCTGGATTCAGTTCTTGCCCAACAGATGCCGCAGCAGACTCAGCATCTGCCGATGCTTTTGCTGCGATTTCCGAAGCAACTTGAGCGGAATCTGCCTGGTTCATAGCCATGGTCTCAAATATCTGAGTAGCACGCTGTAAGTTCGATCCCTGTGCTCGAGCAAATTGCACTTCATTATAGATTTTCTTAAGCGCCATATCCATTGAAATAGGGCCCTTGACAGCTGTTGCCGGATTCATTGCCATACGGGAAATGATTCGCTGCTTGATCTTCCCAGGTCCTTCAACGCTCTTCAGCGACGCAGTCATTACGCCTCCAGTTGGCATCTGACCCTGGTACATTAAAGGGCTGTGGTTCAAAAAGTTTGCGTTCGGATCCATATCCATGTACGCCGTACCGTTCGAAGATTCTGAATCCGCTCCGTAAGACTGCAATTTATACACACCGCCCTGTTGAGATACAAATGGCGGAACATTTGCAAAACCTGCTTTCTCCACTTTCGCAGACACTTTGTTATGTAGCACAGATTTCCCGTCTTCGCTTGAGATGTTGATGCCGAGATCAATAACGTCATTCGCCTTGATCTCGTGCGGATCGCTTTCTTCATTTTCGGACGATAACCGCTGGCCGTTGATGAATGTTCCATTCGAGCTCTTAATATCACGTATCCAAACCTGGCCTGTATTTCCATCGGCCCAGATCTCGGCGTGCTGCCGACTTAGCACGCGTGAATCAAAGTAGCCATTTTCAGGTGTCGGAGAAGTTTTGGAATTGATTTGCCGGCCGAGAAGAAGGGCAGTAGGGTAAAAAGGCACCTTGATACATTTGTGCGTAAACGTATCGTTGAGTGGTGAGAGGAAAAGATACACGATTTCATTCTGCGATTGCATGTGACGAGGAGTCAGCTGCAGATTGGTCTTGAACGAGCCTCGGTGATGGGGAATAGACGCGTGTCCTTCTCGAGGTTCTGGCAGGTTAGCATCGTAACTCTCGTAGATCGATAATCGGCTTCCATACTCCTCTTAGTAGATGTCCGGCGTTCTGTGACCTCAGGAATATTCGGTGGAGCTTTCGCGAGAGTTAGAAACGATCGCCACCTGCAACTCATCAATACGAGCTTACCTTCAATGGGCGGCTTGCCATTTGTTGCTGCGCCATTATCAATATTCCGTTGTTTCAGAATCCGTTTTGGCGGTGCACCGGCAGATTGAGGCGCGCCAGAGTCTGTTGCACCGTTCGAAGCGTGGGATGCACCAATCTCGTCCACCGACAGTAACTCATTAGTATCCAGATCTCCTAGCACAGTGCTGCTATCATCGTCGCTCTCTGCCTCGTTTGCGCTCTCGTGAGCTACCTCTTCAGGCAGTGGAGGCCGTGATAGCGGTGGCGAAGCGGGACGCATAGCAAAATAGCGTCCTCGTGCCAATCAGGTTTTGGCTAGCGAAGCGATAGAATTAGCCGGAATAACCCAGCTACCAGCAACAGCGAGAAACAATCAATGCGCTCGGCAACTCTATCAACAAAGATGCGATTGTGTGAGTGGTCTCGAGAAGCACATCAGGGGATGGTGAGGACGGGGCGAGCAGCGACCGGCTGCAGATGCTGTGTGTATGTCGCGAAGGAGTCGGCCGTTCAGCTAGTGCGCAGACTACAGCAACGGTAAACGCAGTAGTGATACTCTTGGGCTTGCAAGTATAAGTAGAATCGATATCTTGGACTTGTGTATACGCAAATCTCTGTGCTGTTGTCTCTTAAAGTCTCCAGAGTTGGCGTAGATCGTGTACACACAAAAGAAGCAGTGACGCTGTTTCGTCATATGCGGTGAGCCGCGTGCCTGACGCCAGCCTTCCCGTGATGCACCGAGTTACATACCAACTTTCACCTACAACATGGCAGAACTTCTCAGAATTTTAAAATAAAGTACCAGAACCAATAAGACTTAAGCGCATCTATTAGACAACTGTAAAAGTCGATCTATATATACAAAAGGAAGATGCTGCAGCCCAAAACCGACCATTCCTCCATGAAGTCCCTCCCAATGAGACCATTACTCGGTCTTGGACCATAAATCGTCGCGTGCATGAGCAGCCGACCGTCGCAACTGCTGCGCTTGTAACTGGTTGTACTGCATTCTCAAAGGAGAAGCCTGTAGACCGTCGTCGGATCGAATAACTATGTAAAATAACGTTAATATGAAAATCGATCGGAATACTGCATGAACCTCGGTCTACGAACCTGATCCGACGGACATAAACAGTCTTCGCACAGTTAGTACATGATACGTAAAATCCTCTAAATTTTTGAAGCATACCCAAACGTAGCTGCTGAACCAAGCATGTACTGTCCAAGCGAACGCATAAAACCGTTTGGACCGGGACCTTGCCGGATGAGCGTGAAGCCGCCTAAAAACAGATGTCAGTAAACCTGCAGATATATTACCGCATCCCAAAAAATACACACCAAACAGAAAGCCGACAACACTTCCAACGGAAGTCTAGGTATCGTGTCAGTAAATGGGCCGGTTCAAGATATTTTGGGGATCCGCGCTTCCGTCAACGTACTCCCATCACGGCACCCATCTTGAACTTGTCCCAGTTCGAGGGCGCCTGTTGGCCAGGAAAGTGAGCAGGTGGTGGCGGCATATTTTCGAACTATAGACCGAAATCTCTTTAATATGAAAAGGCGACGAGTGGAATCTTGGTCAAAAATGCGGAGAAATTCTGTAGTACAATTTCGTCGTCATACGCGACACGTGACTCTTTGGGTGACGGTGGCTTACGCGGGTGGCTTCTCGACGCGTCTTGTCAACAAACAATTATCTCTGCGTCTTGCAGTCGAGATCAGCCTTACGCGTGTAATAACCATGAATTCCAGTCACTTATACAGCTTGCAAGGATGCGTGTCGTCTCTACGAATGAGTTGCGATTTAGTGAGTGTTTACTGTTATTTAAGCCGTGGTACAAATGACTAACCGCTGCGCGTAGCTGGGGTCGTCCATCGCGTCCCTAGACTCTGGCGTCAATGATCTACCACGGATGAGAGCAGCACTGAAGTCCGATCGTGTATGCTATACTCTACTGAGCTATTTGTAAATATAGTGTCTAATTTTGTGTGATAGGTATTTGAGGTCATTCCCGAGTCGGAAGTTAGCGCGATCAAGTCTTCGCTGGCTGGTGAAGTCGAACCGCAAATCTTGGAACTCCTGAAGCGCGCCGATACAGCTATCGCAAAACTGGAGCGGAGAGAGAAGAATCTCATATCAAAGGCAAGTTCGAAGGTATCACCGTGGCTTGCGCAAATGGCATACTAATTCGTAAAAGGCACAATTACAAGAAGTCCGGTTACAGCAGACAACAAGAGCTGGCTCGAATCTGTACGCATAACATTTCAGGATGCGATAGTAACATAGCACAAGTATTTGGAATTGGGTTTAGTTTAGGCGTGTGGGTCACATAAATTTAAGAGCTCTGTTAATGATAATATACACTCGATAACAACACTACTTCCAATTCATTGCAATCTCTAACTTTCGCAGCGCTTGCCCGACATTTAATTCCAGAACTAAATGTGTTGTTAGCTAAGAAAGATAATGACCAGAAGATCTAACGTACCATTCAACTTGGATACGAGTGCCATAAGTCCCGGATCTAGACTTTGCACAGTAATCCGTTCAAGAGTCTTAACATATTGCCCTCGGTACGTGAACAAATTTGACGGATCCGGTTGTTTTTTGCGACCTAGAAACCCGCTGAACCAACTGGCTGTACTGGCGGTAGACATGTTGCTCGCTGTACTCGCAATACTGCTAGTCGTGCTGATATTCGTGTTTGTGCGTGTAAGCTCGTTGGTAGGGAAAATGCTGGCCACAGGAGGCTTCGGGTTGCCGTTTCGAGGCGTGATGCTACCGCGCTGGTTTGCGAGTCCAGCTACAGAGCGTGTGCTGTCGCCCCGAAACATCATCGGCGATGCGGTAGAGAACCGAGATTGTACGGATGCTCCACTGCTGGTGACTGGCGGGGGATCGATAAGTTGCAGTGTTCGGATGTCTGCGATAACACCTGACTCGGACAAAGTGAGGTCTAACGCAACATTGTCGGGTATCGTAGATACGAATAGGGTCGGTTCGATAGTAACGTAGGGAAACTGAAACGCAGGAGATACACTGCGCACAGAAATATGCGCGTGCCGAATATTCGACAGAAGTTTGCGCAATTGCTATACTCTATCAGCTTCCGAAAAGGTACATTATTCAAAGATAATTGCAGGAAGCATACCGCAAGAACGACCGCAGGCTCGACAAAGTCCATGTCCTTAATCACGCGTACGCATAGACTCAAGAAATTAGAACAGTCCCCAAGCTGCGCAAGGGGAATCGTTTTCCCCTCTGAAAGATTGAAATCGCAAACTTGGCCCTTATTCAGACTAGACAGCTTGAGATGCATTTCCTGGTAGATCGTCAGTGGATCGGTTCGTCAGACAGCAAGTAACTAAAATACACATACAGCTTTCGTGATATTTTGGCCCACCCGTACTATAAAGCCTTTTAAGGCTTCTGACCGGTTGGAGGAGAGAACAAGTGTGGATCCTGGCTGGTCTGATTGCAGCAAAGTAATACATTCCTCGAGACCTTCCGATAACGATTGCATGATCGTTGACAGATCTCTCAGCAGCCATGCTAGCTCCAAAATCTATACGCAGAAATTAATAAGTGCAATAATTTATACCAAATATGTGGATTAACTTACTGAGACTTTGTGCTCCTCATTGAGCGCTGATGATGAGCTTTGGTGAGGGTATACGCTTGTCGTCATCTCGTGCTCTCAGTAGGTGAAATCCGCAAGTATACTCGGTCGGTTCCAGTATGTATAAATATTCCAAAAAATATAACTATATATAACTAATATACAGTGATTCAGACTTCCACCTAGACTGCTGATGTAAATTGGTGGACGCTATATATATAAGCAGGGCTTGCGCGAATAGAGGTTGTATAGTACAGGTGCAATCTAGCAGCGACGACGAAGCATTACGATTCGCTATTTCGGGACTAGCGCAAATCCCCATCTCCCAACTGAGCGCCTGTAACTTCACGAGATCATCCGATGCTTTGTATCTAAGAGTACACCTCAACAGTGGATCCTATTACTCTAGTAATTGATACGATTCAATTATGCGTCCGCAGTTAGCTGCGTCGTCTTTACTGACGAGACAGCTGACGCGCTCTTACATGTACGAGGCATCGCCTCCCAAATACGAAGGCCATGTTCCGACGAACCTGTTCCAAAAGCTGTTCCTAGCTGCAGGCTCGGGCATATACTCGTTTTTCAACCCTCGCAGAGCAGGTATGTGTTTTAGTCTTGGAGGTTTAGTGGCATGCAAGAACGATGTTTTAATGGTTCAATGGTAGATTTAATTGCAACACTCGGGGAGACGACCGCGATTCCATGTCTCATGAGCCGTTTACGCGACAAGATGCTAGCTGATCCGACAGGCCGACGGATCCTGCGCGAGAAGCCGAGAATTACATCTAAATCTCTCGACATTGAGAAGCTGAGGCAATACCCAGACAACACAATTGGGAAAATTTACACAGAATGGCTAGATCACGAAGGCGTGTCTCCAGACACGAGGACAGCGGTATGGCATATTTGATATCATTGCCTATGTAAGTACAGATACTAACGGATGCAGGTGCAATACATTGACGATCCAGAGTGTGCATACGTTATGCAGCGGTATCGAGAATGTCACGATTTTTACCACGCAATTACCGGTCTTCCCGTCATTATCGAAGGCGAGATCGCGCTCAAGATGTTCGAGTTTGCAAACACTTTAATTCCAATGACCGGTATCGGCGCAATTCTAGCTCCTCTGCGTTTAAAATCAAAGCAGCGGGAGAGATTACGTACGATCTACTTCCCATGGGCGATCAAGAATGGAGCAACTGCGAAACCGCTGATCAACGTGTACTGGGAGGAGATTTTGCATCGCGACGTGCAGGAAGTCCGGGACGAGCTGGGAATCGAGAAACCGCCAGACTTGCGAGTGCTTCGGAAAAGAAAGATTAGCAGACTATAGTACACATTTACCAATTATTTACTATCAAGGAGCTATGCAAAGATGCTAAAAGATTAGAATAGGTTCATTAAAGCGGCTGAATGCTATAATACAATGAGCAAAAACGTAGACAAACTCCTCTATGAAACGACCCTGGCACGCGACAGCGGCTCTCTTACACGCACAATGTAAGTACGGTATAAAACAAACCAAATGCTATAAACAGTAAAAACGAAACCAAGCGCATAAATTTACATGCAATCTCACATAACGCCATGACATAAACCAGCACTGAAAAGAATACAACATTGACATGCGCGTGAATTACAGTTTATCTGTACTACCCGCTGGCGGCGTGCTTGGAGCAGTGCGCATATCACCCGTCGAGTCCATCGAGGATAGCTCATCGGTAGGAGTCGGTGAGGATGATGATAATGACTGTTCGTCCGTAACATCTTGCAAGACTTGCTTTAGCGCCGTGAGTTGCTCCTGTAATGAATCCAGAAGATTGTCCTTCTCCTGGATAACGTTTTCAAGCTGCTTGTTCTTGTGCTCCAGCTCGTCTTGCTGCTGCATGGCATTGGCCACCATTTTGTTTGCTTCTTCGAACAGCGACCCGGTCAGATCTTCCAGTTCCTGTTCAATACTCCTCCTGTCGCTCTCGGCCTGTAACCGTGCACGCGATTCTTCCATTAATTTTTTCATAAGTGCCGACGTCTCAATCTCGAGCTCCTTCCGCTCGATTAACTGACCCTTAGCCAACCGGTCGGTGTATTCGTGCTGCGAGCTCTCGAGCTCTGCTATCCGAGCCTGGGCCGCGCCCAGTTCTTGTTTCGCAGCCACAAGCGAATCTTCTAAGTCAGCGGTCCGCTCGACAGCCAAAATGAGCTTTGTTGACAGCGCTGCGACCTCGCGTGAAAGCATATCGATCTCCTCTTTCGGATCCAAGGACAGGGAGACCGCTGATGCTGACGCAATAGCTGCTGCTGCGCTTGAGTCTGCGGCAGTACCATTACTGCTATTACTCGAGGTAGTAGTGATAACCGCAGTCTTGCTAGAGGACTTGAGGGAAATAGCGCTGGTGCGCTTGGAAGAGGACGCGGCGGACATCGCGGTAGCCCAGCCGCGAGAGGTCGGTCGCGATGGCGGTGAGGCTTTGCTGCTCACGGTGCCGCTAGTCGCCATAGACGAGTCAAGCGCGGCAACGTCTTCTCCGTCGTCAAGAGTCGTGATGGAAGAAGAGGAGTTGAAACGCGCGAGGAAGGTCTTGTAGGACGACCCTGTGCTGGCGCTCCGGGACGGACGGTCCGACGGCGCGTGGGCGACAACTGAGACAGATATGGTGGCGGTGGCAACAGAAGACGCTGCAGACACGGCAGCAGTCTCGCAGACAGAAAGAAAAGGGAGCCCCGGACCTAAGCAAAGGGGGGAATTAGAGCGCGAGGAGTAGTCGAGGACGGGGCGGCAGCGGCGTGAGGCACGAATGCGAGGTGGAGAGGCGGAGGCGACAAGGCGCGAGGGTTGGGGTTCAGCCCTGAACCTTCCCCATGAGGCCGTGGAAGGCCCTGCCGAGGTCTTCACAAACGCAGCTGCGATGGACGATAGCGAACTGCAGGCAATTCGCCAGGCCCGACTGGCTGAGCTCCAGCGTAGACAGGGAGGAGGCGGTAATGGAGGTGCTGGACAAGCTCAGCAGCGGGGAGCTGGAGCGGGCGGAAACGGCGACGCTGCCGCTAGACAGTAAGCTGCCTAGATGAGAAGGAGTCCTCGTGTGGTTCACTAACTGTTGTACAGAGCGAGTGAGGACGACGCACGAGCTGCCATGGTATGTGCTATATCATAAGATTTTACGATATTTGGGTGTACTAATTTTTGCTACAGATAGTACAGATTCTCACTCCAGCGGCGCGTGAGCGTCTGTCACGGATCAGGATCGTTAAGGCGCAGAAGGCGAAAGGGTATGCTGTTTGCGCATTAAGATGCGAACAAGCATGCATTTTAACTTATTTGGTTTAGTGTGGAAGATCTGCTTATCCAGATGGCTCGTACAGGACAGATCCAGAACCGAGTGGACGAGGACGAGCTGATCAGCTTGCTTGATCAGATCTCACAGCAAGAGAGCAAGGCTCACGAGACTAAGATTGTGGTATGTTTTCTACTGCTGTAAGTCAGCTGGATGCTTGTGACTGATGATTTTCTTAGTATCAAATCCGACGTTTCCAAAACGACGACGATGACGACTTGGATGATTTCGACATATAGTCTAACGTACTTCTGAATTTGTACATAATTTAATTAACCATCCCTATCCTTATGCTAGACGCTATAATACAGTTAAAATATTTACATCACATGCAGCGCTAGTTGCATCGTGTGTTGTATGCTGGCCGGTCAACTGATACTCGGCAAAATGGATCCCACTCTTGAGTCTTACGCAACGCTGTTTCGCTGTCCTGGTCCGACGAGACCCCTATTAACCGCTTCCAGACGTCGTCTCCACCACTAATAACTCGCTGCTTTGGCCTATCAAGCGTTTCGCATGGTAGCTAAGTCGGCTCTGTTTCGTCTCTTCTGGGGGATTCCAGGAGCCCAAGAGAAGCTAGCTCCGCTTGCGCGTTCTTCTTCTCCTGTCGTCGTTGCTCCATATATCTCTGTAAATCTTTCTTTTGCGATTCAACGTGGCCTTGAAGTTCGCTCACGAGCTCCATATGCTTCATCTCTTCTTGTGGCCGTGGATGCTTACTCATTCCTGCCTCTTCAGCTTGTCGAATGAGTGTTGTAAGTAGAGTGTTCACTGGCGTCTTGATCCCAAGGTCGGTGCCCATTCTGGTAATATATCCATTCAGATACATGATCTCAGTCCGGCGAACAGCCTGAATATCTGCCCGCATCGACGACACGTTCTCAGCTGTGTTCTGCGCAACTCTGAATACCATGTCCAGAAGACGTGGGACGTGCAAAATCTCTGCCTTCTCGTACGGCGAAAAATACGCGTCAAGTTCAGGCGCATGCGCAAGAATTTCCGCTACCTCGGCGACTATAATTTGTGCAGCTTCGCGTAACTTCTTGGACGCAAATATGGCGCCATTGGGTACATCGAGCAGAGCAGTCAGTGGATTAATCACACAGTTTACCACCATCTTGGTAACTTGAGCTTGCAAAAGATCCTTGTACGAAACTTCAACTGCACCGAGAACAGGCGACTGTACAAACTGATCCACAAGTTTCTGAGTCGATTCCTCACGATTGTCCATCTCCTTAACGACGTCATTGGGTAATCTGCGGAGGCGCTTTAATATCGTCTGTTGCTCAATCAGTCGGCTTCTTATAGAACGCAGCCGGGCCCTCATATAGCGACCCCCAACATTGCTTGCTTCTGCTGACTTCAAGCTCTTCCGTAAGCTCTCAACAGATGCTTTAACTTCGTCTTCGGCGGCTTGCATTCGCGGTACCTCAGCCAACTGAATCGTGCCAACCCCGCGGTGCATTACTTCGTGAGCGCGGTTGCTATTTGTAACACCATGGGTATTTATTCCGAGTAGTATTGTTGGACGAGTGACTGGATCAGGCCATAGTCTCCGCTTTATTTCCGCGAGCAACCCCATCCCATTCTGCATCAATACAATCGTCGAACCTGACCCAATTCTATGAAACACTCGCGCGAGTGCATCCACAGCATTATTCGCTTTTGTACAAACCACGATATTCTCCATCCGAAGAGCAGTCTGGCTCAGCGAATACTGCGAATAAGCGCTAAATCCGGAGACAGAGGTAGTTGCACCCCCGGCAGTAGGACCGCCATTTCCAGACTCATTAGTCATTATGAACCGGCTACCGTCGGCTTTGAACCGCCGTAATTTCGAGTGTGAGCGCAGAACGACTGAAACTGGAGAGTCACCAGGACTAGCCTGCAACCCACAGGCAACAAGAGTTCCTATACTGCCGACACCAAGTATATCTAAGTCATTGTCAGAATGTCCGATCGTGCGTGCAAACACTACTCACATATTGTATCACCAAACTTGGTCCTACTAGTAGCAGAAGGACTCATCTGTTCATCTTGCTGGATAAGCTCATCGTAAAGCTTCTGGAGCGCTTCCGAGTTCAAAATAAGCCGATTCTCGTACTGTTTCCTCCTCTCGATTTTGAGCTGTATCCGCTCCAGGTGCAAGAGCTCTTCCGCCTCTTTCTGCAACCGCTCTTTCCGTGCAAGCCATAGCTGCTTGTATTCCTTATAGCTCTGCCTTGAATTCCGATCTGAGCGCCTAAGTAGATTGGTGTATTGTGATCCTCTGAAGGTCAATTGTCGCAATAGATCCCGCCGGGACATCGTGACGCTTCAATGCAGCACGGCTTTTTGTACCGTCCGGAAGAGAGCTTCACAGTAAGTCTTCGCCATGCATGGTTACGATCTCCTCATATCTTCTCGTAATGTCCTGAGCTGCGCGCGTTGGCCTTGTTCAATCGCGTCTTGTGAGTTCGCGTCAATTTTGGAGACCGCATTTCTCTAGTTACGTGCACGTGATCATACTTTAACCCCGTACACTTGCTATACGTTTACCACGAATTGAGAGTATATAGCGCGCTATATTACATATGAACAAGCCGGTATTGACCCAGTCTGACTGAATGCTGCATCTTTATAGACTTCTTTAGTTTATAACAATGTAGCACTCCTTGAGACTAAGTTATCACCGTGACAACAATCTTTTGGAGCTATTTCTGAGATCGAGCATCACAGCGACGATTACAGCAACGATGGTCGTGTCTACTGAGGTCGTACTTTCTGTATCTTGGATTATTATTTTGCTATTGTCTTTAACTTATACTTGATATTTGCGCTCGTATTAAATTTCCTGTTTGCATTCTACTTCAACATCCTAGTTTTCCATTCGCTGGCCATCAATCGGGACTGCCGTCACATCATACCTTCGCCACAATCTCAAACGCAACTACGCATGGATCGCAGCCGAAATTTCCTGGGGGAACATAAATAGACTTGCTGCCTTGCAATACGCTACGCAAATTGACTGAGCTCGCTGGTTGCTAGTGTGAATACTGTTTGCTTGTGGTGCTCAATGACGTGTTAATATCTGTTAGCCGTTAGCACCGAGGCAAGCCGCGTTCAAACCAGAATTCTGTTTGTATTGATACTTATATCTACGAAGATGAAGGTTACGATTTAATAGACTGGGAGACTGACGGCGGAATCATTGACGGAATGGACCAGTGATGAGTGCAATGGGCCAGAGACGCGTTAAAAGATTTAGGAACCATACGCATTCAGTGCTGTTCACCGTAAATCACACCCAGCCTAACAATTAACGCTCTATATGACTGGTTGATGCTACTGCGTGAACAGGTTAACAGTGGACTTCTGTCACTACCGCTATTTTGGCTCGTCCCGCAGGGTCGCACAAGATGTCAATCATGTGATGCCGGATTTCACGACGAGCAGCAGCGTTGTTGACGCCGGCTGAAAGCGGCAATAAACAGCAAACCGGATGGCGTGATCTGATCGTACGTCATCGTGCAGCACCAGCTGGCGGTAATTACCTCAGCTCAACGCGGCGGCGCGGGGGTGGACAGCAGCAAAATCGCCGGGAGTGAGTGTTTTGGGCAGGGGATTTCACCATGAAGACACAGGAATCTTGGACTGAATATTACATCATTAGAAAGAGCAGACGCAGGAGTATTTTGTGAAGTTTTTAAACAGTTCAAGTGGAGAAGTATGGAGTCGGGATCAAGTGTCAAAGAGAAGCCACTTTCATAGATTTTCGGGCCTATCCGACTCATATCCGGCCCCATTCCCGCTCCCAGCGCCTTTTCTTTCTGTTTTTTGCTGCCCCTGGCGCCACAGCCATCTTGGCAAGCTTTTCTGGAACATTTCCATATGTCGAGCGGTGTCTCCACACCGCCTCAAACTTGCGCTTCGTGCACTTTTAGTGGATTTTTCGTGGCCACCACGAGGCCGGAATTTGAGTTTTCATACCTCCTTCACATGCCAGAACGCGATCGGCCTAATGTTCCTCCGCTCTCACGTCCCGATTCGGATCAGAACGCGCTTCTAAGCGAGGTCAGACGACCTCTGTCCCTACTTTTAGCACTCGCCCGTCCGAATCCAGGATTTCAGACTGCCGATCCGCTATTAATTAGCGGAACCAGCTGGATTTTGGGGGTCAGGCGGCCGCCCACTTCGTTCGGCCGTCTCCCAGCCCTAACAAAGGCTGCCGCCAGCCCTACAGCCGGACGACTA
>JAJLTV010000170.1:0-14763 GCA_030568405.1 Myxozyma monticola | reverse complement strand
GAAGCGACTAGAGTTATTCGAGAAGAGAACCGAGAGTGATCTGAGTTGAGACGCGTGTTCAACACTTTTTTTAATGGTAATTCAACTTTTTTTTTCTAACTAGACTTTTATTTTGTTGTTGTTTTATATATAATGTCGATATTGGCGGATTGTGGTGGAAATAGTTTCAGTGCTAACATTCTGTTTTTTTTAGGAAATCTGTTCAATGCTATCGTCGAGCTGTTCGTATATAAGCAACGTCGTCTGCTGTTTCTCGAGAATATCTAGTTATTGAACCAGAACAGAAACGACCTTGGCTTCTACTGACGGCATAGTTGAGTCTGTCGTCAATATGAGTTAAAGTCGTTTCTGTTCTGGTTTGCGCGAATTCGTCTCCGTTAAGTGTTCAGTCAAAATGATCAGTTCTCTCTCGTCAGCGGCGAACCATCTCGTGCTCGAATTGTGCTACCTTTTCTATTCTTCTCTACTGTGCTGTCCTCACTTCTTGCGAGTCCGTGCGTTCGTCCATGTCAATGACGTCTGATTTTTGGATCTCTCTGTGCTCAGTGGTGCGTCAATTCTGTGAGTGTCTCTGGTGTCGTGTGTCGATGTCGTGAGATGGCGGGAGTATTTATTGCGATCCCTCCTCGATAAGTACTCCAGTTGAAGAGAGTTAGCGGCGGAGTATTGATTGTGATCCCTCTTTGATCAGTACTCCTGGTGAAGTTAGAGAGTGTTTATCGTGATTCCTCCTCCGATGAATGCTCGTGTTGAATGTTAAAGTGAAATGGCGGTTATGTGTTGTGATCCCCTCCTATAGTGATTCTAGTTTGTGATATTTTTGTTGCATATTTGGCAAATCTGTTTAGTTATTCTTATTTTCGGTTATAATCCGTAGATGCATCGAGTGCAATGCCTGGTTATCTATTGTTGAAGTGCTGGATGGAAGGCTGCGAAGACCGAGCATCTTGACTTCCAAATTCACATGTAGATGAGTTCGATAGCAGTATAATTCAATAGACAATAGTCGTGTCTATCACACATGCTGATCCTGTAGAGTGTATACTATATATGACAATATATCGATCATCGTGAACATGAATGTATCGATCGCGCGCGATGGCCGATTAAATCCATGCGCTACGGTCGACATTTAAGCCGCACGATACGGCGCAGGACCATATGATAACCCACCGAAGTCGAGAACCGGCTTCAGGACCATCAGTATACAATCCAAGACAGATGCGCACAATATATAATTACACTAAAGAAACGTTTTCAATATGGAGGACAAGACGTTTACGTTTTGTTTATCCAAGGACATTGACCTGCCAGTCCACATCAGACTGTACGTGCATGCTCGTGACGATCTAGAGTACCCGCGATTAGAGTGGCTAACAGCTGTTACAGAGATGCACTAGAAGGAATCAAGCCACCAGTGCCGTTCACACAGTCGCTAGAGAATCCTAGCATTCGTCAGATTGGATCAAATAACAGGTAAGCTGGGAGTGAGGCTGTATATATGCTGATGCTAACGATACTCTGTACAGTCCGACATCTGATCTATTTGTGACCGTTCAGCTTTTCGCAGATTGTAAGCCCCTGACGGCGCCTGTGAGAACTACCAACAAAAATCCGAAATCTGGTAGAAGGTATGTGTTTACTTTACAAACAAGACTCTATTCTCAGATATTGACAAAGCCTAGATGGAACGAATGGTTACAGCTCCCTATTTCCTACGCACACCTCCCGGTGAACTCACAACTAGCGATAACAATATGGGACATTGCAGGATCTCGCCGGATAGTTCCATACGGAGGAACAACTGTGCCATTATTTGAAGACAAGGATTCCACGCTTAAACGAGGTCGACATAATTTGCAGGTCTGGCTTGATAAGGAGGCCGATGGTATGGCTCACACGACCACACCGAGCCAGGTAGCGGGACAGCAGGATAGTTTGGAAATGGTACGTACGAATGGATTATTTGGTCTTATTCTGATTACTGATTTTTTATGTAGCGTTTACGACGGAGCGATTTTAATGCACCGACTAAACCGACCTGGTTCGATAATCTTGCTTTCCGGGAACTTGAAGTCGAATTCAATCGGCAGCAGAGCAAAATCTCGAAATCTGAGCGCCAAAAACACATGCTGACAGTTGAATTTCCGCGATTTGATTTCCCGGTATTATTTGCTGATTCCAAATACATATCGTTGGACGACGAAGCCGAGCGAGAGGTACCGGATAAACTGCCTGAACAATTTCCGGTCGCGACTGTGTATGATCCGGATGCGATACGGGAGAATCTGGAAGAGACAAAGCATCGGAAATTACTACGTAGTCATCGGAATATGCTGGATAAGGAGCTTAAGCCGAACCCAAGGACTCGCGATGAACTAAACGTATGTATATTTTGCGCTCGACTGCGAATATCGCTTATTAATGATCGGGTAGGTGATTCTGAATTATCCTCCGGTTCAGGAACTTTCCGCGGAAGACAAGAACATGGTTTGGAAGTTCCGATACTATTTAACACGAGACAAGCGAGTGAGTTGGACCGATTTTACCTATACTATATTTCCAATGGAGTAGTACTTACGATATATAGGCTTTGACCAAGTTTGTGAAATCAATTGCGTGGGAAGATCCCCGCGAAGCAAGACAGGGAACAGAGCTGCTCTCTAAATGGATTGAAATTGACGTGGACGATGCACTTGAGCTTCTAGGCCCGTCGTTCAAGAACCCGGCCGTGAGATCGTACGCAGTAGATAGACTCCGCAAAGCAGATGACGACGAGCTGCAGCTATATCTATTACAACTAGTCCAGGCACTCAAATTTGACAAAGTCAGCAATGCGTCCGGAAAGAAATCAAGTCTGTCAAGGTTTCTTGAAGGACGAGCGGCAAAGAGCGAAGTCTTGGGAAACTTTTTTTACTGGTTTGTGTCGGTAGAGGCTGAGGATGGCGGAAGTCGCAGACTATATCGCAGCGTATTATCTGATTTCCGGGGCACGCTTGCAGGGCTAGGAAACGGAGCGCCGCGATTACGGACACTGGAACGGCAGCATAAGTTCATCACTACGTTCTCACGACTTGCGCGGGATGTACGTTTTTCAAAAGAGAGCCGGCCAAAGAAGATTGACAACTTGCGGAAATTCCTGTCGGATCCCAGGCACGAGCTGCTGAATTTTGACCCGTTGCCATTACCGTTGGATGCGACAGTGAGCGTGGTCGGCGTTGTTCCGGAAGAGTCAAGCGTGTTTAAGAGCAGTCTTTTGCCGTTGCGGATATCGTTTCGCACGGAGGATGGCGGACGGTATCCGATTGTGTTCAAGAACGGAGACGACCTACGGCAAGATCAGCTTGTGATGCAAATTATCAGTCTTATGGACAAGTTATTGCGGAAGGAGAATTTGGACCTGAAGCTAACGCCATATCGGATTCTGGCGACGGGACCGATCGATGGCTCGATGCAGTTCATTCCCAGTACTTCGCTAGCAGCTGCTCTGGCAGAATACCACAGCATTCTTGCCTTTTTGAAAGAGCATAACTCGGATCCGAGCGCGCCCCTGGGAGTGAAGAGCGAGGCCATGGATACGTTCGTGAAGAGTTGTGCAGGATATTGCGTGATCACGTACCTGCTAGGAGTCGGAGACAGACACTTGGATAACCTGCTGATCAGCCCAGACGGCCATTTCTTTCATGCCGACTTTGGGTACATTCTCGGGCGCGATCCGAAGCCGTTTGCGCCGCTCATGAAGCTGCCGATCCAGATCGTGGAGGGCATGGGCGGGGACGGGTCGGAGCACTACCAGAAGTTCCGAAACTACTGCTTCACGGCGTTCACGACGCTGCGCAAGTCGGCGAACCTGATTCTCAATTTGTTTGCGCTCATGGTGGACGCGAACATTCCGGACATCCGGATCGAGCCGGAGAAGGCGGTGCTGAAGGTGAAGGAGAAGTTCTGCCTGGACATGAGCGAGGAGGAGGCGATTATGCATTTCCAGACGCTGATCAACGACAGCGTGAGTGCGTTTTTCCCGATGGTGATAGATCGGCTGCACAACTTTGCGCAGTACTGGCGGGCGTAGCGTGTGTATTATAGTGTTTGTTATAACGTATGTGTTCAATGGCAGGCGTCCGAAGTGGCAGACAGTAAACAAACCGCGCGCACGTGATGCTCAGAAACACGTGCCAGGGTTGGGGCGCGCCGTGCTGTGGGCCGCGCGCGTGCTGGCGCGTACGCCAGAAGCCCGCGCGCTAGGCCGGATGCGGCGCGCACGTGCGCAGCGGGCCGGGCCGGGCGGCGGACGTTGCTTCGCGGCCGCGCCCACCTCGTCGCGTCTCCGCACTCGGCGCCACGAGCCCCGCGGCCGCTGACGCGCCGCGCAGCTCGGCGCGGCTTTTTTTAGTTTTATTTTTGATTATTTTCCGGCTTTCTCGCGTCGCACGCATCGCAACTTCCTCGCCCTCCAGCTCGTCGTTTCGCGCCTGTTCTGCCCGCCTACCGTGCCCCTGCTGCTCTTTCCAGGCCTCAACGTCCCTTTTCTCGTGCTTGTCGGCGTTCGGTGCTCTCGTCTGCCGCCGCGCGTTCCGACAGACCGTCGTTTCTCCGCCGGATCCGTCCGGATCGCGTCCTACCGCGTCTGACCGCGTCCAGACCGCGACTTGCGCTCGCTGCCGTCTCGACCAGCTGGACATTCTTCCGTTTCGCGATTCTCGTCTGCTTCACTTCTTTGCTGATTCTCCGTGACCGCGACCTGTTCTCTCTGTTGCTGTGTTGAGTTCGCACAGACTGTAGACGCGCATCTCCGTCTCGACAGGGTCCATCTTCGTTTGATCCGGCCGCCCCGTCCCCGTTCCCGCCCTCCACGTCCCTCCGACTCCACCGACCAGTTCATCTTCTGCGACCGGTCCCATCGTCCACTTTACCAGCCTTCTCTCGCGTTCCAGTCCGCTCCCAGAGCCCCGTCTACCGCGCCTGGTACGTCCCGGCCCCGTTCCTAACCCTATGAGCAGCCCTAACCTCGCCGTCAGTTCTCGCCGCAGCCGCTGCTCATCGCGCCCCCGACGCCTCCTCCGCCGCGCCTCGCCACACTCCACGCCCCGCCGCTCTTCCTCTCTTCCTCCTCCCGCATCCTCCCCCCAACCCCACCACCCGTTCTCCGTCTTTTTTCTCTGCGCGCGTTCCGCAATTTATGCATCCTGCGCCGTAGGTGCGCTCGTTCTGTGCCTTATTGGTTAGTTTGTTCTGCATCATCGACTACACGTACGCCTGCCCATTGCCATCTATATCCCCCCCTTACATCTTGCTCACCTCCCCCA
The DNA here is from genome assembly GCA_030568405.1 of Myxozyma monticola. Taxonomy (NCBI): domain Eukaryota; kingdom Fungi; phylum Ascomycota; class Lipomycetes; order Lipomycetales; family Lipomycetaceae; genus Myxozyma; species Myxozyma monticola. The sequence continues at coordinate 9,457 of JAJLTV010000170.1, read as the reverse complement.
GATGCCGTCCCCGGCCCTCCCAACACCCGCTTCAGCCCTTGGCGTGCACTCCGGCGCACCGAGATATTCTCCCGAAATGACCGCCTTCCAGCCCGTCTCCCCCTCAGAAGTCACCCCGTTGGCCTCAGCCAACCCCAGCAACAGTGGGTCCTCAACCTCATCACCGCCCTCAGCTGCTACGTTTCCCCTGCGAATAAAAAACCTGCCGCGTGATATGTCGCGCCGCGAATTCAGACTCATATTCACGTTCGCCAAGGACTTCGCCAGCTGCGAACTTGGCCCCACGGAGGATTATGTTAGCGGCCCGGCATCTGTCGGCGTGGCCTACTTCAAGTCCTACGGCGGTGCTTTAGAAGCTCATGATGTCTTGCACGATCGCACCGACTTGTTTGAACCAGTCGACGGTCCGCTAGCAAACGGCACATCGTCTTCGTCATCCGCTGCTTCATCCCCCAACTACGTCGTGCGACCGTTACTATGCGACTTTCCGCCGGGGTTGTCGCTTTCTACTTCGTTTGATCATCATGGTATGCCTCATAACGGATCGTTGTCTGGCCCGTCGTCTCGAAATATTCCGTTCTCGCCCATGTCTGCTGGGCCTGCTAACGGCGGCCCCGGAGGTTTCGCATCGGTCCACTCCTTCTCAACTATGCCCAGTATGTCGACGCTGACCAGTCCCACGAACGGACACCACAACGGCCCTCAGTCAGCACCGCCCGGTAAGGGATCATCTCGCTTCTCTTTCCCAGCTTTTGAGCCACTCTCGCCCACGAGCGCTGCTACTGTGCCCCCAGGGCCCGACCCGGAGTTTTTCCACCAGCAACCGGACTTGTTCTCCCCGGCGTCGACTTCACCTCGTGGCACATTCACTGGAAACGGCGAACTTCCTCGGATAAGTGGTAAATCTGTGCTTTTGGAGTCCGCCGGCCGGGAGGATGAGGAGTATGAGGATATGGTGAAGGATCCAGTTGCATGGTTTTCAAAGGCAGGTCCGAGACCACCGGGAGTTCCTCAGCAGCATACTTGGCCGCAACAGCAACCACAGCAACAGCAGCAACAGCAGCAGCCGCCTCCACAGCAACCGTCTCAACAGCCGTTACAGCAGCAGCAACAGCAACAACAGCAACAGCAGCAGTCTCAAGCGGACCGTACTCGGCGAAACACAGGCACGTCTATGCCAACACGCGGGTTCGGGGCAATGACTTTGAATCAGAATGGATCGTCAAGTCAGTTTTCGCCGCCTGGTGCTCCAGGTGGGCCGGTTACACCTAGCTCATCGATGCCACCGTCGGGACCTGCTACACCAGGCGGAGGCCAACTGCCTGCGGCTCCGGGTGCTCCAGGAGCTGGTCAAGCTCCTACGGCCTCGTCACTGCATGCTCTGCAAAATGGAGGCCGCGTGCTGCCGCCTGCTAACCCTGCTGATCAGAATCCGCCGTGCAATACGCTATATGTTGGAAATCTGCCTATGAACACGTCAGAAGATGAGTTGAAAGCTCTGTTCAGTAGACAGCGAGGGTATAAGCGGTTGTGTTTCCGGACAAAGATGAACGGGCCGATGTGTTTTGTTGAGTTTGAAGATGTCGCATATGCAACCCGTGCACTTACCGAGCTGTATGGCCGTGGACTGTCGAACAGTGTCAAGGGTGGGATCAGATTGTCGTTCTCCAAGAACCCACTCGGAGTTCGCTCGAACGGTGGAGGTGGCGGTGGCAGCATGTCGGGCGGATCGGGAAATCAAGGTCAGAGCGGTTCTCCTTCCGGGGGCCCGTCAGGTCCGCCTCATCAGCTGCCATCTGGAGGAATGCCGCAACAGCTTGGTAGCATGGGAATGCAATCGTTACAAGGACTGCAGTCTCAAGGCATGTCGCATCCAAATGTGCAACCGCCTGTTGCACCTCCGCAGCAGCAACATCAGCATCATCAGCATCAACAGCACGCGCAGCCTTCGCAGAATACTCAGCAATTGCTGGGTCATGTATGAGTACAGCATGATTTAGGGGCGTGTTCAATTACTTTCGAAAAAAGTCGGTTAATACACATGTAGTGTCGGTATCATTTACTTTGCTGGTTCTGAGATCATCATACAAATGGCGCAAAGTGTATCAGGTTGTTTGATATTTATTGACGAGTTTATATTATGTTTTGAGCTGTGGTTCTGAGGTATACGATAGCAGACGATGCTTGCTCATATTACTAGGGATACATCATCGCAAGCCGTGTTCATTCATTCATTCATTTCGTCCACTTTCGTTGCGTCTGGCGTGTTGGGTTTATTTGATTTTATTTGTCCTTTATCTCTCCTCATTTTTTTTTATTTTAGTCGCGAATTTTGTGCTTTGTATATGGAACGGGTAACTTGTTCCGCGAGATTTGCTACATGTTGAGTGGTTTTTGTTTTTGTGTGTGTGTGTGTTTTTTCTTCTGTAACACTAGGATATCAAGTCGTGTAATTTTATTTTGTAAGCGCTGTACGTGTTTTTGTGATGTGCGCGGCATATGGGACGGAGCAGAAATTTGTAACATGAGAAGGAATGTTTGGCTTTGGATTTATTACGCAACATATGAGTTCAAATTTGTCGAATATTTTTGCTATCTTTTTTTTTCGAAATGCATTTGATTTTCACATATAATTCCGTTATTCGTAGAGGTGTTGAGTCAGGTCATTTGATAGGGCTTGTATGGCGATGGAGTACGCCTGGCAGATGCCATTTATTCAAATATATTGATACAGCTAAGCCTAAGCAACCTCATGATCTCCCGCAGCTGGCAATATACTCACCAGCGACCTATACTCTTATAAAAAGCTCGGATGTCGGCACAAGGCAGTTCGAGTATCCCTTGTAACTGCTCATGCGTTATTCTTATGTCGCCTTCAAGTGCTTCGGGTACTTCGTCAAGAATAAGACCAATTGGAAGATAGAGAGCGGGATCGTCAGGAAATGACCACCTGCGTGCGACGGGGTCAAACGTGAAGTCCAGAGACTGGAAACATTCAGCTTTGTAAGGCCGACCTCCAGAATCGCGATAACACTCGATGATAAAATTGTGCATTTTCACGGTTTGAGCCTGTAGTCCACCCGTGGCTCTTGTTTCTGACTCCTTCTTGCTGTGCTTGACAATCATGGCGAGCTTGGTTTCGCCACTTGAGCCCTCGATCCAGGCGTGGGCATTTTCCCTCAAGCTGGAGAGTGATTGATAAAAGCCAATCTCAAAAACAAAACTGCGCGTCCTTTTCTGACTGTCATCCAAATACTGAGGACCCCAACTACCGTCGGGCTCCTTCGAACGCTTAAACGGGCTCGAGGGCAGCTCTTTCCGGCCGGCCATCCAACCGGCAACCTTCGTCTCCAGGCCGTGAGAAACCAGATATTTAATCATAAAAACATGAAAAGCATAAGAGACTCGCTCGTGTGGTTCGTCCACGAAGCTGACAATCATCACGTCAAGGGCATCATAAATGTCGGCTCGAAACAACGGCATATCAGTTTCCCTGACACCGGACTCCTCAACACGCTCAAGATCTGCGGTTTTGAATCCTTCGACTGCCAGGTATCCAAACCCGTCCACTTCGTACACATCCCGCTTTTCGTTGAGAAACGTGATTAAATCAGAGTCCGTGCTGTACCGATGGGATGTCGGAGGAAGTGATCCCGTTGATGTGATATATTGAGTTCCGGTCGACGAGTGAAGACATGGAAAGATAACTGAGAAAATCTAATGGTATAGACGCGAAAAATTAAACAATCCAAACAACTCTTCCTGCTCACTAGTCACTAGTCCTCAGGCTGAGCTACGATAAAACTGCTGGACCAGGTGACAGAATAACAAGTATATGTAACGTTCCGCACCGTCAATGTAAACGAAAACTGGTATAGAACCAGACGACGCAATCCGCTGACGGCGCTGAGCCTTAGATGTGTTCAGACGCACGTAAAGATATCAAGTAGCCAAGTAGCCAAATTGAAACTATGGCTGACGTACTAAGATCATGAACAATTTAGAGAATTGTAGATGCGCGCGATCGAGAGCTCGAGGACATGGAGTGTAGATCTCGGAGGTTAGGGTTGAGCTTGACATTTGTTGATTTACATACAGCTAACGCCGAAGCAACTCAGCCATGGTAATTATGAACTCCACGATCTCACCGCAGCCGAGAACATGCTCACCAGCGATCTTTGCGCATCGGATGGTGACGGCGGATACAGGCACAAAGCAGTTGTACTAAATCCTCAGAGCAGAGAGCTTACGCTCTATGAGGTGCGCACTTAACCCTGTACGGGGATCAGTATGTTCAAATTTGTCGTATATTTTTGCTATCTTTTTTCCGAAATGCATTTGATTTTTCACATACATTTGCGTTATTTGATATCTTTATAGGGTTGTACATCAAGTCATCTGATGGGGTTTCTATGGCGATGGAGGAGAAGGTGCCATTGTTCAATCAACGCTATGTCATTTTATCTATTGCCATATACCGCAATTCACCTCACTTTCAAGCTACTTTATATCAGATATGGCAGATATTCTCATTCCTCAAGATACTACAACACTGTCAACACAGACTTAAAACGCCTTGTATCCGATACCCTTGACGAAAGTCTGCAGCCACGGGCCCTGGGTCTTGTCCTCAGCGAGAGTGGTGTAAAAAGCCGCATGGGCTTCGCCGCTGAGGGCAGCGAGTGCAGGCTTTCCGTCGGCGGCTCTCTCGTCCGCGTAGTAGAACCTAGTCGACTCTGTCAGTATGATGCTCGAGATCTGAAATGAAGAAGAAAACATACTTGTATCCCTTGTCGGCGTAAGCGACAGAAGCAGCCTGGATGATATGCGCGGTTGCTGATTTTCCGATTCCGAGGTCAAACATGGGACCCATGGCGATCTTGTTTAGCACGTTTCCGGTGTAGATGAATGCCTTTGCAGCTGATTCGGGCAATTGCTCGAATCCCAGGACAGCCTGGTGGGCCGCGACGAGGACGCTGGTGGTGTTGATTGCAAAGTCACGGTTGAAGGCCGGGACGGGCAGGGAGAGCGGGTCTTTGGGGTTGACCATGGTGAGACCGGCGGCTTGAATTGATCGTTAGTATATACATGTACAGGATACGTGAGGAAGAAATACCATACCGTTGTAGACCACAACGCTAGGGATCCCAAACGCCGTCTTGACTTTCTCAAACACGCCGGCGACGGATTCAGGGTCCGCGAGGTCGCGCGCCACGTTGATCTGAGTCGCGGTGTCGTCCTCCTTGTTGGCCTTGCGGGACGCGAGCGCGATCTTGTAGCCCTTTGCCGCGAACGCTTCCGCGACGGCGTGGCCGACTCTGGGACCGGAGCCGAGGACGAGCAGGACTGGGGATGTGGACATTTTGGTTCTTGAAAGTATGAAGAAATGCTTTGGGTGTGCGTTGCAGATTGTTACATGCTACAGAGGAGCAGATCGGCCGGCTTTATATAGTTTTACAGAATGTACGTCTACAGTGTTTGTCCCAGAAAAGGCACGCGGGGATCGGAATAATCAGGACTCCGTTTGGTGATAGAAAGTCGTAATAGTCGTAAAATGGTGCCGTGGGACCAAGATTTCTAAGCTGTGAACTTCCTTTCTGGGCCTAGTGCGGCGCAGGTTATGTGCGGCTCGCGCGAGAAGCAGGCCCAAGTTGGATTAGGAAATTGTCTGTGTCGCGCGTGTAGTATGTTTGCAAGAAACTAAGAAGTGGCAAGGTGCGTACTTGCAAAGTTGCAAAGTTGACTGAATTGGCTGACAAAGGAGGGCGAATACGGAGTGACACGGGCTGCTTAGTGGCCGGCAATGGTAGCCGCTGTGCCGTCAGAGCCGAATTGTCGGCAGAGAGAGGAGTTTTTACGAACTTTCGGGATATCAGAAATGCATCACTCGCGCGAGCAGACAATACACAATTAACGCAGGAGGTTTGCTGTACGCCAGTGGGTCTCTTCACTCTTCAGCAAGAAGTACAGCGATAGCCATGCTATCGGTAAGGGTACCGGGGAGACACTACCTTCCTCTTCTGGCGTAAACTGCTGTGTTCTTCGGTACGACCAAAACGTTGGACGGCTTCAGAGGTTTGGGATATTTCGAGGATCATTGCCAAATTGCAAATTGCCTCTCTTAACATAGAAAAGCACGAATTTCAATTATGGCTGTTGTAATGATTGGGAGCTGACTAGCTGATCTCGAAACTATTTCCTTATGATCTCCACTCTCAAGCTCCGCTTCAAAGTTTCAACTTCCAATCCGTTTCGCAAACGAATGTCCGGCCAATGATCACTGTAAACTTACGACTGTGAGACTGTCGTAAAACTTAAGCTGCTTTCCAGTCCTGACAGTCCATAAAACCAGCATTGCCCTCCAAGAGTGTTTAAGCGTAAATTGGACTTTGGTGAATTGGGTGGAAATCGGGCTATACTAGGTCACGTGAAATCTCCAACCAAAAAAAACAAAAAGATCTCGGCAGTTCAACGTCAAGCGCCGTTGAGTCTGTTTATTCTACTGACACTGGAACTGCGATTACAAATGTGTGTTCCGCGCAGAAAGATCCAATTGAATCGATAACGAAGACCGAAGAACAGCATGACGCTGGAGACGCTTCCAGACGAGGTTGTTGCGCACCTGTGCGGATTTCTACAGGACGCTGAGCTCGCGCGGTTCGGAGAGTGTTCGCATCGACTGCGCAGAATCGCGAGGGACCCGCGAGTGTGGCGAGCGCGGTGCTTAAGGTGGCACGAATGGGCGGATCAGCGGATTCAACGGATCTTGACTGCGCGACGACGGCGAAGAGCGAGCGACTTCCATCACGGCGCGGACGAGGACGAACCACAAGACGGATACCAGAACCAGCACCAGGACGCGCATGCCATCGACTGGGCGGCGCAGTACGCGCGACGAGCGCGCGTGGACGCAGCCGTGTTTGCGCTGGTAGACGTGTTTTGCCAGGACGCGTCGCTGGGCCATAAACGGTTCGATGTAGCGCTGCTAAGTCTGTCCGGCCATGGCATGGACGCGCTGGACGCGCTGGCGGCGGTCGGTCGTGATATATCTCTAGACCGGCTCGCGGGCAAGTATCTCGCGTTGCAGGCCTCGCGCCATGTCCGTCACGCCGCTGCTGTCCGCGACCTGTCCCGCGCCGTGCTGGCCGAGCGCGCATGGCCGCCGGAGCTGGCTGCAGTGCAGTGCGAAGGCTTCTTTGCGGCGCTGGCGGACGCGGGCAAGAGCGGCCGCGCCGAGCTGGCGAACTACATTGAGCGAACAGCGGCCAGGCTGCGCGAGCAAATTAGCCAGTCACAGGCCCAGGACGCAGCAGACGTGTGCGTGGCCATCCTGCGCCAGCTCGACGTGGATGAGCTGCTCGGCGAAGACGTTACGCCGCGGACGCTGTGGGCGCCGGCAGGCATTGTCGCGGCAGTTGCGCGGCGACTCGGGTTTGCAGCAACGGTTGTCGCGACGCGTGGTGTGCTTGTGGTGCATGCTGACCTACCACAGCGGGCGTTCTACGTGACCATTCTGCCTGCAGCGGTCTCGCCGGTCCATGGAGCAGCGGCCGAGGACTGCGTCGCTGAACTTCTCGGCCGGCAACCACAGACCGAATTGCAGCACATGCGCCGCCTGCCGGGTCCGAAACAGCTGTTTGCGAACTTCATGGACGTGATCACGGTCAATTGGCCCGGCGCGCTTCTCGTGTCTGTTGCGTTCAATCCCGGCCAATTTGCACAGCGCTTCAGCAAGGCCACCCACGCGCTATTCCAGGTCCGCAAGGACGAGCGTCGTGGACTTGATCATTTCCGGTGTTATGCCCTTGAACGACTAGCTGTCCTTTCGCTCGGCGCTGAGGGCGGACAAACTGTCATGAGCAAGCTTCGTCAGATCTGCGACTCGGCCCAGCGAATGTCAGTCGAGGTCGAAGGAAACCCGTCCTCCGACATCGCAAGCCTGAATAACTCGTCTTTCTTCGCAAAGGGCGAAATCGTGCTCTACGACCGCTACAACGAATTCGGCGTCGTGTGCTCGTTGCACTCAAAACCCGTCACGCGAAACCCAAGTCGGCCGCCATTCGGACCGTATTACGACATCATTCGCGCGAACGGCGACGTGTTTTGCGCCGCGCACCAGCATCTCGAACCCGCCAGTCTCACCGGCGCGACCTTGCGAATCATCTTGGGTTCTTTTAAGGATGCGTGCAGCCAGGCTCGTCTGGGAAGATATTTCGCTTGTCTGGATAGAGATACCATGAGGTTTGTCTCGCGGGAGCCTAATGTTAAACGTGCTCCGTTTCTGCCCGACTCGGCCGGGCCTGTGGGCGTTCATTGAATTTATTCATTTTGGTTGGCAGTTGAGTAAACTGGACTTGGAGTTTGGTAGTTTGGCATTTCACATTTCACGTTTGTATTTTGTAGCAGTTGGTATATAAACATAAAAGTTGTTCTTCGCTTCAATTGAACCGCGAGTTCTTCTCCATATACAGCAGGAGTTCCAAGTTGTTGTAGTTAAGATACTTCAGTCTTCATAGAGACCTATTCCGGCTGCAGATCCGGTTAGGGTTTATAGGGTTTGCTGTATTTATGGTCACGTGCCAAAATGAGGCACGTGCTGCGGGGCGCGTTCGTGAGTGGCGGTCGCGGGGCAGCGCCTGAAATGCACCTTCGCAGGCCATTTCTATAAGAAGTTGCGAAAGCCGATATATCCAATTCACCAGTGGACCAGAGCCAATACTGCCCGCGGAGACTGAACCCGCCGCGATGAAGTTCGCAAAGGTCTTCCAGGAGCTCCTCGAGCGCGAGGACCTGCCTCCCGAATGGCTCGCGGCCGCGATCCAGTACAAAGCTCTCAAGAAGTGCATCAATAAGGTCGTGTGCGAGCTTGCTGAGCTCGGATTGGAACGTGATACGTTGAAATTGTTGACGGCGTACCGAGAGGCGCAGCCGGACTCGTTGGTTTATTCGTTTGAGGGCTCCCAGACCGAATTCGAGCCGAAACTTACCATTACGCTGGACCTAGGTGTCGCTCCGCAGGCAAAGGGGTTTTTGGAGGCGTTGGTCGCTGCTGCGCGGAGGCAGGGCGTGCTTGTGAATGTTGATCAGACGGTCGAAAGAAGTGCACACCAACAAGACGACATCCAACAAGACGACAGCAGTCAACTCGACGAACAGACAGACGATGGCAACGACATCCATGATCGAGAAGCCGACACGCTGCCTCCTCAGCTCTCCCTTGGAGACATCTCCGACGCCGAAGCCTCGTCCGACAGCATACAATCCGACGACTCCACTCAAGAACACGTCCGCACACTCGTCGAAATCCATCTCCACAGCGACTCTGAGTTCTTCCACATGCTCTCAGCCGAACTCACAGCCATCGACCGTCTCCAAGAACAGCAGGCACAAGCTCTCACTGAACGCGTAATCGATATCGGTCGACAGCTACCCGTCGTCGCGTCACCCCTACATCGCA
>JAJLTV010000169.1:0-14814 GCA_030568405.1 Myxozyma monticola | reverse complement strand
TTCTTCTTCTTCTTCTTCTTCTTCTTCTTCTTCTTCTTCTTCTTCTTCTTCTTCTCCTCCTGCCTCCTCTCCGTCATCAACGGTAAGCTCGTAATTTAATACTTCAGAACTCTCAATGCGCTGGCGGTTTCGCATATCTTCCTCCATCGCTGCCAGTGACTGCAGTCCTCGCTCGTATTGAGTTTTATACTGGCGCTTGAAATCCGAATAGGTAAACGGTTTGGAAACACGGCCAGGTATTTCAGTTGACACCAAGCCAGGATCAACGTCGATAGGGGTATCCTCATCGTGCAAATCAGAATGAGTAGAAAGCTCAAGGTCGACAGAAGCTGAACTGTGCAGGTCCTGCTGCAAGATAATCGAGATATGAGAGTATGCGCTCTCGGGCGTATCAGGTGAATGGTCAATCTCGTCCATATTGGTTCCGACAAAGCGTCCGTCAACGGTAACAGACCGAAGTGGACGCGCGCTGGCGGGGTTCGTATTCGGAAGATTCGAAAGTGAACTGGTTCGGGAACGAAGTCCAGAAAAGTTCTTGTCGTCAAGAAAGGATGTAAGATGCGGGATGACGCTGAAGGCATGGTTATCGTCAGCCGCGCTCTTCGTTTCGGTGTAAACGTGTTGCTCTGTACAGTTCTCGAGTCCAATATGGATCTCGGAACCAGAGGCGATCGGATCGATAAAAGTATTGGGGTCTTCGGTAATGAAATGCTCAGTCGAGTGAACATTATTCTTCTCAGTGGCAGCAGTATGGATACTGTCGCTGGAAGTATTGCGGTCGTGGCCGCAGTCGGATTCGGGTTCGGGTTCGGAAACTAGCTCAAGCAGAGGCTCGGGCTTAAGATTGTCAGTATGAATCACAAAATAGAAGGCGAGAACTCTTACCTCTGTAGCAGTGGCACACGCAGTCACAGGTGTAGCTGCAGATGGATCGTGATTGGTGACGGGAAGAATAGCGTGGAAAACCTCAATGTGCTCATGACGCACTTGAGGCAAAGGCTCGGTGGAAGCAGAACAGATAGAGATCGGTTCGATGGGTTCAGCATTGGTAGGCTCGATTGCCTTAGCAAGCTCAGTATTAACGACAGTAGCCGTGGTGTCAATAGCGTCCAAAGGAGTCAAGACAGGACGTGTAGCGGTAGGCTGCTCAAGATGAGCGGGGTGTTCAGGCGGAGAGGTCGGTTCAGAAGAATCAGAAGAAGGTACAAAGGCGTGTTCGAAGCTTTTGGTGTCGAGCTTCTCAAGAGAGATGCCCGGCTCAGCTATAGCTAAGAGCTCGATAAGTTCAGAAGAAGGGAGGGCGGAAGGAGTGGCGGTAAGCGGCTCAGAAGGACTGTCGTTCTCAGTCTGAAAGGCAGGCTCGGCGGGATCAGAGAGTGGCGCAAGATTAACGACAGTAGCCGTGGTGTCAATAGCGTCCAAAGGAGTCGAGACAGGACGTGTAGCGGTAGGCTGCTCAAGATGAGCGGGGTGTTCAGGCGGAGAGGTCGGTTCAGAAGAATCAGAAGAAGGTACAAAGGCGTGTTCGAAGCTTTTGGTGTCGAGCTTCTCAAGAGAGATGTCCGGCTCGGCTATAGCTAAGAGCTCGATAGGTTCAGATGAAGGGAGGGCGGAAGGAGTGGCGGTAAGCGGCTCAGAAAGACAGTCGTGCTCAGTCTGAAGGGCAGGCTCGGCGGGATCAGAGAGTGGCGCAAGAGCCAGATCGACGACGTCGGTAATGGCGTCCTCAGAGTGAGTCGTAGAGGCAGTGGCGCTTTCGGTGCTCACACACTGTGTAGATGTCGGCGGCACATTTGCGACTGTATGGGTCATGTACAACTCGATTGGCAACGGGAAAGGGACCATGGGGAAAAGGCACGCGTCCAACACCCAGCGGTCGGAAAGCTCGGCAATACGAAAATCTCTCTCCGAGAGAGAGATCTTCGGCTTGGGCGCGATGGAAAGCTCAGATTCCGGCGCGGATTCAGGGGGACAAGAGAGACGATCAATGGACTCGCCGATGTCGAGAGACTTGTGAAAACCAGACTTGATAGCCGCAGTCGAGTTCTCAGTAGAATCCAAAGAAGCGTCCGTAGCAGGAGATGTCGTAGAAGCAGCGGCGTCATCGAGGCGCTCACAAGCTGTAGATGTCGGCTGCACATTTGCGACTGTATGTGTCATGTGCAGCTCGATAGGCAACGGGAAAGGGACCATGGGGAAAAGGCACGCGTCCAACGCCCAGCGGTCGGAAAGCTCGGCGACACGGAGCTCTCTGTCGGAGAGTCCGCAGCGGGCCCCAGGCACGGCGGCGCCTTCGGTAGAAGAAGATAAATCAACCGGTTCAGCAGCGGCGGCAACTACCATAGAAGAAGCGCAAGCCGTTTCGGCGGATGGGGGTTCATCGAAGTTGTAGTCGGGGTAGAGAAGCGAAGCGGCGTCTACATACGCGCGGAACGCAGATTGCAGCGTAGAAACGAACCACATTGTAACCGGTGGTAGCGAAACTAGAAAGGTTTGAAAAGAAACAAGAGGTGAAAGGAAACAAGAGGCTTAGGGTAGGAAACTTGAAACAGTATGGACTAGCGGTAATAGGCAAGTTACTGTTGGGGGAAGAGAGCGAAGAAGTCAGGATCGTGGGTGTTTTGAAATGGCCGGCGCGTCGTACTTGTAAGAAGTGGGGTTTGTACTATGCGCTTCCAGCATGCGGGAAGGCGTAGGCTTAGATCATTCTGAATCGACTTGATTCCTATTAAGGGCACACATCACCCAATATTCAGTTAAACAATAAGTCAATAACCAGTTAACTACGCGTTTGCGGAATTGCGGTTTGAATTTTGATCATCTGACTCGCGTCTACATCCCTTCCGGGCGCACGATTGAGACGTCCCCCTCATTCCAGATGACGTCCATTTTCCACGATTTCATCTTCCACAAGCCGTCCTTGCTATCCTTCACACAATCGATGGAGTATAACGCAGTTCCAATAAAGAAAGAAGTACCGGGAATAAGCCCTTCGCCTTTGCGATAATGGGAAGCCTGTCCATGGGCAGCAAGAGAAGCCGTGGACGCTCCCTCCTCATACGCAACGCGAACATTGGCGATGAGGTGCGACGTGTCCATATTCGCGATGCGGTCAAAGCATTGCACGCGAATCACATCGTAGCCATCCATGACATGGCCCAGAATATCCATTTTGGAATTTTCAACAAACGCGGATGCAAACAGCGCGCTGTCGTTCATGTCGAGCCCACGACACGCGCGGTAAAGGCAGTCGACGATGGCTTCGCGGGGACTGATGGAGGGAAGCGCGTAGGGAAGAGCCATTGCTGAAATTTGAACCGTAACAAGTAAAGTCTCAAGACTAGAGATGCTGGAGTATTCTTCAGCTGGGTATCCATCATTCAGTCGGCCGCCGACGGTGGTATATGTACGCGTCCACACCGCGGGCAAGTCGGCAGATCGGACTCCGATGAACCGATGCGCGCTCGCTAACTCCGCTATTTAGCAATTATGGCGGGCGCCGTTCTAATCGAATAGAATTCCAATGTGTCGTAGCCACTCATGGAGTCCTATAGTGCATGCTCTATGCGCTGCGGACTCCGATCAAGAAAGAGTGAGCGGAGCAACTCGAGCCCGACATGAGCGGAGGATCGCGGAGATAATTGCGCCGCTGAGCGTGCGGCGCAGAGCCGCACAGCTAGCATAAACGTGCCAGCGCTGATGTTTATGCTAAGCAACTGATCACGTGAACAGATAATTATTGGAAATTGGATCCCGCCACAATATTCATACCCAGCATCCTGCCGACTACTTGATCTCATTCTTCTTCGACACGTTGGTGCAGAACGATAACTGTCGATTGACTATTGCGCATATCTCTTTGTTGACTTATCTGCGACCAGAAGAGCCGTAGTTCTTTGCGAATCAAGCGTCAATAGGCAATCGTCATACTCTCTGCGGGGTTCCAGAGCCAGAATGAGTGGTGCCAATGCTTACTACGAGCTATACCGGCGGAGCAGGTACGTACAGGCGTTTTCATTTGACGCAAAATGGACTTAGTTAGCTTTGTACTGACTGTAGCAGTATCGGTGTTGCGTTGACCGATGCTCTCGACGAACTGATCAAGTAGGCTTTTCAAAGCGGACTAGATGTTTGACAAATACTGACTACAGTTTTAGAGATTCAAAGATTCAACCCCAGTTGGCTATGAAGATTTTATCTACTGTACGTTTAGAGCATATTAGCTTGGAGTTTCTTGTTACTGACCATGGACGCTGTGTTCAGTTCGATCGATCAATCACAGAGGTGCTCACTGACAAGGTGAAGGCAACACGGCTCACATTCAAGGGTCATCTTGACACCTATCGATTCTGTGACGACGTATGGACTTTTATTGTGAAGGACATGACGTTTAAGATGGAAGGGAATGAGCAGGTCGTTGGCGAAAAGATCAAAATTGTGGCCTGCAATTCTAAGAAACCAGGAGAAGCTTGATCGTTCGAGGTGGAAGCTGGCCAGGCTTAGTTTCATCTACTCACTCGATTGCTTTTAGCTCTAGGCTTGGTTCCCCTACATATTGTTTTGGCTTAACTATCGGAACGGGGCTGTATATTATAGGTATTGCATCAATGGAAAATTACACACATATTGCGTCTAGTCAAACACTATTTCTTTCCCTTAAGCACCTTTTTCTGCGTAGCTTGAAATGCTTCCTCGCTAATTTCAGGAGGCTCGGACTTCGAACTCGTCTTGCGTTGCTTCTGCCTGCCACCGGTCCGATACTTGTTCTCCAAATTATCTAGAAACGAGCCCATGCGGTCCTGTTGGCGTTTCCGAATGAGGGCACCAAGCTCGTCTTCGCCCTTAATCTTACCAATGCCCAGCTCCTTTGACAATTCCTCCGCTTCGCGAGCTTCTTTGCGTGCTGTCTTTTGACGTTGAGACTTTGTCGCGGCTGATTCGGCGGTGTATGCTTTGTATGATTTCACAGATCCGTCTGCGATCGCTTCGTCGATGATGGACCGGAACCGGGGCTCGTCCGTCTCGATCGATGAATGGACAACATGCTCGAAAATGTGATCCATATTCCCCTTGAATTTCGTGTAAAACCGTAGCAAATCTTCCTTCTCCTGACCAGATTCTGCAGTAACCGTTAGCTCGATCTCGATCCAGAGTTTGTCCATTTGCTCGTACCTTGATATTCTTTCTTGTCTTCTTCAATCATCTCCTTAGTCACAGCTTTCCCGTACATATCCTGATAAAACTCCTTCCACGCATAGCCGCCGTCCTCACCAAACATGTCGTCCGTAGCATCGTCGAGACTGCCACTAGCGTCATACCGCCGTCGCTTATCGGCATCAGAAAGGATTCCGTATGCAAACACCAGTTCCTGGAACTTCTTGTGCGCATCACCGGCATTTGCCTCGCTAGCCGCAGCTTTATCAGGGTGATGGAGTAGCGCCAACCGACGGTAGGCTTTCTTGACATCCGCCGGTGATGCAGACGGGGTCAGTTCAAGCACTTTGTATGGGTCAATCGCAGTAGGCGGTGCCTCTCCCGCATCCTCAAAGTCCTCTTCCCCGTCCTCATTATCTTCCTCTTCTTCCTCTTCTTCTTCGAAATCTTCTTCGTCATCTTCTTCCTCATCCTCATCGTCGTCCTCATCTTCTCTATCTAGTCGCGATTCATCCTTACTCTTGGCAGATTTGACGGCTGATCTCTGAGCTGATCCGTTCTTAGCAGGTTTAGCAGCTTTCGGAGCTCTCGCTGCTGACTTCCTTGATCCTGAAGGCATGACGTGTTAATGAATTTGTGTTCTTCAGTATCTAGAATGCTGATGATAGTCGTAGTATGGTCGGTCATAACCTGACGCGTCTTCGGGCTCGACGCGTTTAGAGATCTGCTTACGAGGGGTTGGTACTATTCCACAACAATAATAAATATTGTGCTCTCTCGATAGCTTGCATTTTATTTTTATGAGAAAGATACGGCAATTGAGACGTCACAAAATGGTTAATTAAAACGGATACATACAAGCCATTACATAAAGCTAAACACGCCAACCCAACAGAAAATCAAGTAACCCAATGTGGCAAAAGAAGGTGCGAAGAGACGGTGTTATATGCAAGATGTGCGTCCAGCGCCCAATGAGCTTTTGAATGACTGAGTGCAGCGAGAAAAACACGAAAACAATGAACGACTAGGCGTCGTACTTTTTGTACATGTCAATGACCTTCTGGACTTCGTACTCCGAGCCGAGGAAGATGCCGGAGCGGGAGTGGATGTGTTCCGGCACCATGTCGAGGATGCGCTTCCGGCCGTCGGTAGCGATACCGCCGGCCTGCTCAACAAGCATAGCCATAGGGAAGCACTCGTACAGAATACGCAGTTTGCCGCTCTTGCTCTTGGAGTCGGCCGGGTATGCGAAAATACCTCCGTAAAGGAGGGTACGATGCATGTCCGCGACCATAGAGCCAATGTAACGCGATGAGTAGGGCTTGCTGCCGTCTTCGGGGAACTTCACCGACTTGAAGTACTCTTGGGTGGGCTTGTCCCAGTAGACGGTGTTACCCTCGTTGGCGGAGTAGATCGATCGCTTCTTGGGAAGCTTCATGTCGGGGTGAGTAAGGATGAACTCGCCCAGAGCGCTGTCGAGCGTGAAGCCGTTGACACCATTGCCGGTCGTCAGGACCAAATTGGCCGAGGCACCGTACATGGTGTATCCAGCAGCAACCATCTCAGTTCCCGGACGCAGAACGTCCGCAACAGTGCCCGAAGAGCCCGGCTGGAGCTTGTACACACCGAAGATGGTACCGACCGAGACGCCAGCGTCGAGGTTGGAGGAACCGTCAATGGGGTCGCAAACGACGCAGTACTTGCCGTCGCCGTCAAAAACAATGATCTCCTCCTGCTCCTCGGAGACGAGGATCTTGACTTTTCCAGAGGCGCGCATTGCGTTGATGAAGATCTCGTCGCCAATGACGTCGAGCTTCTTCTGGTCGTCGCCGGTGGAGTTGGTCGCGCCGGCGAGACCGACGAGGTTGACCAGAGTCGCGCGACGGATGTTGTGGGAGATGAACTTGAAGGCGAACTGGAGCGAGTTGAGGAGGAGGGTGAAGTCGCCGGTGGCCGAGGTCGCGTGAACGGACTGCTCGGTGAGGATAAAACGCGTGAGCGTGACGATATCGGTCTTGATCTCGTTGATAGCGTCGCCGCCCTCGGCGCCCGACGTGGAGAAGCCTGTGGACATTGTGGGAGGGGATTGGTGAGGATAGGGGGACGACGGAGAGAGCAGGCAGGGGGGATTGGTGAGCGGACGAGGCAATTGGGGGCAGCGGCAGAGCGGAGGGACCGGGCAAGCTGTATTATATGGCCTGGCGTTCCGGGTGGGGGAAGCGCGCGCTGCGCCGGGCGGAAGGCGGTCGCGGGGGAGACACCGCGCCGCGGATGCGCCGCAAATGCGGTGACACGCGGCAGTTACGGCGCAAATGCTGCGCGGCGGCGCACTTGCGCCTTTTTGTGGTGCGGCGGCGCACTTAAGCTTCGGCGCTAGCCCGATCGGGCGCCTGCCGCTTTCGGCGACACGAGCGAGATTCAGCCCCAACCCTGGCGCGCGCCGTCGGCTGCCCGCTTCCCGCCGTCGGCTGCCGGGCGCCCGGGCAGTTATCCGGCCAGTTTCGGCCTGCAAGCGGGATACGGCGGAAAGGCTCTCGGCCTATCGTTTTTCCGAAGCGCGCTGCAGCCACCTTGGTCGCCATGGCAACGGGCAGCCGGGACAGTGTTTTGATCGTGCCTGAAACAGCATCTGGAAGCAATCTGCATTATTACACAGCTAAGTCGTGATGAAAATTAAAATACATACTCCTGAACAAAACAAACTACTGCGCATCCTCTCTCCGTCTCTTCAGCACCACAGGTGGACCAGCTGCAGTGTCTGTTCCGCCTTCTCCAGTTCCTGAATCCCCAGGCACGCTGCCCTCGTCGTCGTGAGGTCTCTTAACTCCCTGAGCAGCGGACACTTCAGTCGATCCTGCCACATTCGGCAGCGGTACTGCTGCAGTAGAGGTCAACAGCGCGTCAGCAGCAGTCCCTGTAGGCGTTTCCGTTGGAGCTGCAGGAGGCGCTGACGTAGGGACTATGCGCGCACCTGTGCGAGCCAACTGCGGTGCTTGCCGCGCACCTGGTTGTATGTGATGTAATAGCTGGCTCAAAGCACCGCCAGGTCCACCCGCGGCTCCGGGCGCCCGCGCAGGAATACCCCCTGGCCGTTGCAGCTGAGGAAGATGCGAGGCACGGGGAACTGACCTCCGACCTGGTGCGGGTGTGGGAACTGGTGGAGCTGCAATAGTCTGTGCCTGCACCTGTTGTGGTTCATCAGGTGCGCTCGCATTCAACAGATCCACAATTGAGACCCTCTGCGCCGCTGCAGTCGCGTCTTGCACAGCAGCCTGGGAATGCATAGACGGCTGTTGAACTTCCGCAGTCGGCGCTTGAGGCATCTCAGCTACTGGCGCGACGATTGGAGCCTGAACTTGTGCTCCTAAGGAGATTTCCGTAGGAGCTGCGCCGGCACTGCTTTGCGGCACAGATTGTTGACTCTTCAACTCCGCTAATTGCTTCTGGGCTTCAATCTTCTCACGCTCTGCCTTATCGGCTTTGAGTTGAAGAATTTTAGAACGCATATCGGATTCGCGTTTGGTGCTCTCACGAGTCTTATTCACAGCTTCTGCTCTCAAAGACTCGTGTTCCGCTGCCTTCGCATCAGTCTCCGCTTTGTGCTTGGCCTCAAGTTCGCTTCGAAGCTCAGCCAACTTCTTCTCCAGATCCGGAGATGGCGTCACCGATACAGCTGACACATCCGTGGGATCAGATCTGGCGGGAACGGCACCAGCGGCGACAGCATCATCCGCAGCCTTCTTTGCAGCGTCAAGCTCAACTTGCAGCTGTGCCAGCTCCCGGCTGCGTTCGTTGTTGACGCTTGTAATAGCTTTCAACTCTGACTGCGCCTTCTCCAGCTCAGAGTTAAGCTCGCTCATTTTTCTGGCCCGCTCTTCATCTGAAACACCTTCAATAGCGGCTGGCGTTGCTGTCTGAGGAACACCAGTGCTGCTCTTGAGGGCCGCTACCTCTTCCTCGAGCGATTTGATCTGAGCATTCAAGGTCTCAATCTCCACGCGAAGGACTTCCGCCTGAGTTTCGTACTCAGTCTTGACATTAACTAACTCTTCTCGGCGGGCTTTCAGCTTCGAGTTAAACTCAGTCCGCAATTTGTCAAAGCGCTGCAGGCTCTCTGCTCCCTATGATACTTCGTTAGCCTCACGTCGTTTCCTTGAATACAGATTGTCTTTTACATACCTCCTTCTTTTCCGTCTCAAGCGCTTCCTTGATCTCTGCTAATTCAGCCCGTGTCTTTGCGATCTCCTCTTCCTTGGCTTTGACCGCATTCTCAAGCTCAACGGCCTTGTCTTTGCTGATCTCGGCAACAGCAGTTTCTAACTCAGCTGCTTTAGCCTTAACAGCCTCTCCAACAGCAGTCTCAAGCTCGGCAGCCTTCTCTTTGGTAATTTCGGCAATAGCAGCCTCTTTCTCCTCTTTCACACGAACGATCTCTGCCTTGACGCTGTCTCGCTCGGTCACTGCAGCCGCAAGCTGCTCCTTCAGAGAAGTCAGCTCGTTTTTAAGAGACTGCAGTTCCATCGGATCCACCGCCTAAAACAATACCCGTTAGGCACGCAAACAACGCAATAATAAGCAAGTGCAATACAAACCTCATATTTCTCTAGTATTTGTTGCGCTCGGTTCTTTAGCCTTTCGTTGTCTTCTAGAAGTGACTTTATCTTGGCCTCCTTGGCTTCGACATCTGCTGTCGCAGCTTTCAACTTTTCTTCCAACGGCTGGATTCTCAAACCAAGGTACTCAGCCTTATCTTCCAGTCGGCGGATCTTATCCTTTGCGCGCCTTGCTTCCTCTCGTAGCGTAGAGTTACTCTCGCGAAGGATATTAAGATCGTCTGCCCTTCGAATCAGCTCATCCTGTTGCGTAGCAAGTTCACCGGAAGACGAGTTTCTTTCTCGTTCACGAGTAAGCTGTGTACGGACATCGTCCAGCTCCGATATCGTTTGATTCAATCTCTGAGTAAGTCTTCGCGATTCCTGAACCTTCAAGTCAAACTGAGCATCTACGAGTTCCTTCTCGTGGCGCAGATATTTGATGATTTCTCGCATGTCTTCAATGGCAGAATCGGTCTCCATGGGTTCCACTGTGGCGTCTGCCGCCGCATCGGTTTCATGCACGGGAGTTCCTGGCATGGCTCGTGTAGGTGTTCCTGGGGCGGCAATACCACTTCGTCGTCTCTGTGCACGCGAAGATTGAGAACTTAGTTGCTCAAGCTGGTTATGAAGAAGCTTGTTCTGTTCAGTGAGATCATTGCACCTGTTCATGTTAGCACATCTCCGCAAGCCCGTATCCAAATCTATCACCAACCTTGTCTGAAGACTCTCAATTTCCTTAGCATAGTCAGCTTTCTGAGCTTCCCATTCGACGATATTCTTGTTGAGCTGATCACTGGCTTCTTGGGCACGATTCAGTAGTCCGCTATTGTATTCCGACTCGCTGGACCGGAGGCTCTGAAGTTCTCGTGTTGCTGCCGCATGCTTTGCAAGTTCGGTCTCATAATTTCTCTGTGACTCCTTCGTAAGCCTGGTTTGATCTCGAACATCCGCACGGAGATCGCGGATAGTATCCTTCAGTCGAGACTCGGACATCTTCAGAGACCTGATATCTTCTTCCAGGTTTCTGCGTACAGCCTGGTAATCTAGCCGATATTCTTCGGCGTTGTCCTGAGCCCGCACGAGCTCAATATTTGATTTGGAAAGCTCTTTGGAGATCCGCGCAATCTCTGTTTCAAGTTTCTTAATATTCTCAGCTCGTGCATTCAGCTGCTCCTCTGCTTTCGTCTTGTACTGGTCATGCGAGGCACTCATTGACTGTAAGGTTTCTTCGGCCGCCTTAGCCATCTGGATAACGTTTTCGGCATGTTGATTCGCTAAATCGAGCTCTTTGCGCTTCGCCTCGAGCGTCTTCTTAAGCTCTTCCACCTCTGCTTCAAGATTTTTCGCGATATTGAAGTCTTCCTCTTTGACCTGGCGTTGGTACAATGTGCATTTCGCTTCACTGGCCGCCAGTTTGGTAGTAAGCTCTTCAATAGTGGATTTCGAGGTCACGGCATTGTCATTGGCTGCGGCAATCTCGGCAGTGAGAGCGTCTATCTTCGCTTGGAACTCCTTTGCTTCGTGCTCCTTAAGAGTTGTAAGCGCTCCAAGCTCTTCCTCCTGGGCTTCGAGCTTCTTCCATGTCGTTTCGAATTCAGCTTCTAATGATTCAACCTGTGTAATAAGACGATCTCTCGTCTCGGAATCCGATTTTTCTCTCTCAGTCTCGATGCTTTGAAGGTACACAATCATGTTGTTCAAACGCGTACGCTCCTCCGCCAAAGACTCGTTATCCTGAGTCAATCGCTGCTTGATGGTATCGAATAAGGACTTCTCGGCCTTCAAGTTCGCGTTTTCGTTGCGTAGAGTTTCGTTGCTACTCTTTAACTCGTATAGCTCGGTCGCGATCTCCTGAGTCTTATAGTCTTGTCGAAGCGAGTTCTCTTGAATCTGCTGGCTGCGGTCGCGAATTATATCGTTATCCTTTTTGACCATCTCATAGTTCTGAGCCATCACTTGCAGGCGCTCAGTAGACAGCTCGAGCTGGCTCTTTGCTCGGCCAAATTCTTGCTGGAGATTTGAACGCTCGTTGATAATCTGAGCAAGCTGATCATTTAGAGTCTTGACGTTAACCACAGTCTCGACCCTGTAGGCGTTATACTGAGTCTGCATCGCTCTGTACTGTTCTTGCTCAAAAGAGAGTTTTTCAACAACGTCGTCGTACTTAGCTTTGAGCTCATCATAAGCAGCGCTAGACTCCAGAGCAGGAGTAGAGGGCTCGATCGGCGCAACGGGAGCACTCGGAAGGCTAGGTTCAGGAATCGCTGCCACTTCAGGAGCCGCGACCGACTCTTCGGCTTTCTTGCTAGCCATCATGCTGCGAAGCATATCCCTTTCACGCTGATAGGTGTCCATCTTTGTCTTTGTGATTCTCAGTTCGCTTGTCAGATTGTCGATAACCTTCTGCTTTTCCTCCAAAGCTGCGGCTTCAAGACTCGCGACAGTCTCACGCGACTCCAACTCTCGACGCTCAAGTCTATCTCCAAGCTCTCGAGTGATCCGCAACAGATCCTGGTTCTGGTATTGCAGCTCGATGACGCTTTTGAACGTAACGAATTCATCGCTTATCGATGCATCCACATCCGATGGCGTTGTAGTCGAGACCGTACTCTCCATGAGATGTTGAAGCTCTGCGACATCAGCGGCCGATAACGGACCCGTACCATGATCATGTGACTGTAATTCTGCAAGAAGCTGCTGTACTTGACGGGACAAGTCATGGACCTCTGTAAGTAGTTCAGTTAGTATGCGTTCTTCTCCAGCTAAGTATGAGTTTGCTCACGTTTGCGATATACTCGAACCTCACGCTCTTCTTCATCGATTTTGGTGCTGAGGATCTCAACCTTCTGCTCGGCATCCTCTTTATCTCGCTCAGTCTCATCCAAAAGAACAGACATCTCAGCGATCTCGGACTTCAAGCGCCCGGCTTCTTCTCGCTCAGCTTGAATTACAGGCGCACGAGTCTCAAGGTCCTGAATGAGATCGTCAAAGTTCCGCTGCAAAGCTTTACTTCGTCGTCGCTCTTGTTCAAGTTGGACTTTGGATTTCGTAAATTCGGTGTACAGCTGAGTCAGAGAAAGCCCGCTTTTTTGAACATTACTGATCGCATGTGCGGCTGGTGAGAATAAACCGGTTTCAAGACTAGAGCCGCCCGCGCGAGGTGTTCCGGGGACTCCTGACTTGTCCTGAAGCTCTCTCTCGAGTCGTTCATTAGCAGCCTGCAGATCTTCCAATTTGGTCTCTAAATCAGCTAACTTCGTTTCAGCCTGATCAGCACGCACACCTTCTTTCTCAGCGACAGATTTCCAAGTAGATGCAAGTTGGCCCTCTTTCCCGCGCTCTGAATCAAGAGAATCCTCAAGGTCGGTTATCCGAGCTCGCGCTTCCTGAGTTGATCGTTCCCAGAGAGCAGACAATCGTTGCTGTGCACTGAGTTCTTTCCGAAAGTCCTCTTCCATTGACAGCTTCGAGCTTTCCAAAGCCGTATATTTTTCGCTCGCACTTTCCAGATCCCGGGTGAGCGCCACGATACGTTCATCAAGCGCCCCTTTTGATGCTGTGAGGGACGCTACGTCCGCTAATGCTGCATCAAGGTCCGTTTGCAATTGCGAAGTCTGCACTGCCTTCTCTCGACGAAATTTGGCAAG
This sequence comes from Myxozyma monticola, assembly GCA_030568405.1. NCBI lineage: Eukaryota > Fungi > Ascomycota > Lipomycetes > Lipomycetales > Lipomycetaceae > Myxozyma > Myxozyma monticola. The sequence continues at coordinate 1,418 of JAJLTV010000169.1, read as the reverse complement.
CTCCGAGGCTTTCGAAGTTAACTCCTGATCGAGCCATTTGTTGTTATTCTTGATCAGCTCGATCTCCTGTAGTAGATTTTGCTCGCGAAGCTGTTGAATGATAGTTAGTATACGTCCAGATCAGTACTCTGTAGTAGTCTCCCACAAAAACAATCCTGAAAGTTCAATAATAACACACCTTCGATGACAACTGAATAGCCTCGGCTTGCTGTAATTGACTAGATAGCTCAGTCCCGTTCTTCCGCGCATCTTGAAGTCGTGTCTGAACATTCTCGAATTCGCCACTGAGAGCAGTAATTTCTTTATTCTTCTTTTCCACGGTCTCACCAGACCTCCGATTCTCAGCCTCTAGGGCTTCGATCCGCTGCTGGACCTCGGTGGTCAATGGCTGCTCTCCTGTTGACATTGCGGATCAGAAGACCGGACTGCGTGCAATCGCCCACGCAAAGGCTCCTCTTCGACGAGATTGATCCTTTAGCTTTCACGCACAATAAGATATAGTCACAATACTATCTATAAAATAGTTCCACAAGCTATAACCATGCATCGCACTTCCTGAAATATATAAATTGAAACTCGAGATCGAATGAGCGTAACGTTTACACATCACGTGATGTGTGTCTTGAAAAATCGATAAAACATCGCTCGCGATCAGATTGAGACTACAGTGTTGAATACACAGATAGGCTTGCGCAATGTGCAGGTATAGTATTATATATTCTATACATTCTACGTAACTGTAGACTGTTAGTAGTAGATAGTACTAAGATGCAACCACTGAACCAGTTTTTCGGAACCAGCTGTTACTTCAATCAAATCCGCTAAGATGAACTAGTACCCGGTCGCTGTCTGCAATCAGGATTACCAGCCGAACTTGAGGACCTACGCGTCGCTTAGAATCTATATATTTGAAGGCAACTATCGTCTATCGCTTACAGAATGAAGAGATGGTACAATATAATATCGCTATTAATAATTTAATACATCTATTTACAATACGTTTTATAAGTAGTTACATGCTAGTATATATCTCATATCCATATCGTCCCCGTTCATCATCTCGTCCCCACTCATCATCTCGTCCCCATCGTCCCCTGTATCAACAGACCGGTCGACAATTCCTGGCATCAGCTGGTCTACTGGAAGCTTGGAGTGATCAAGGTCGTAGCCTGATGTCGATGTGTCGCAAACGTCACAAGCGCTGAGATCCAGGACCGAAGAGTATGCTGTGCTGTGCCTCGTGTTGAAAATGCAGCGCGGATGTTGTAGATCAAGGAGAGCGCGAACGAGCATTCTGTATAGCAGACGTTAGTATTAGCCAGCGACAAGTATCAATCAGCACATACATTTGAGATTCAAACACGACGCCCTAGGAATATAGCGGTCGACCGATCTGCCAGTCAGTAGCACCGCCCGTC
>JAJLTV010000168.1:0-14905 GCA_030568405.1 Myxozyma monticola | reverse complement strand
CGTGTGCTCTTCCGATCTGGGGCCGAAATGCTCGAAAGATCCTCTTCGGATGCCGAAGTCGGCGCGTTGAACATGGTGAAAGACCAATCAAATGTTTTAGCCAAATAACGGGCGTTTGCTAAATCCGATTTGGCTGGGCCATTTGATTACTCTTTTACCAAGTTCAAGCGCTGACCTGGAAGGGGAGTCATTATAGTGCTGCTGCTGAGACATGTCTTGTGGTTACGTCTGCAACCTGCACGATTTTCTAGTCACATCTGCCACAATGCGTGCTGTCCTAAAAAACTGTCTTATACCTGGTTTTATGGCATGAGTTACGTGTGTGCGTTGGCTGACTAGAGGAAGTGAAGTCAGGGGGTACTACATAGCATTATCAATATGATTATATTAGTTACACCATAGATCCTATTATGCTGCATAAATTGTAAGTGCACGAAGATTGTATCAAAATTTGTTCTTCATTTCGCGTAGCCGAGTCATGACCTCAATACGATCTTCCTTTCCGATGGCGTTCTTAATAACAGGATCCTGGAAGCGGAGAATTAGCGAAGTTCTCTAATTGAGTATGAAAATGCTAGCAGTCTGGCTTACCGTGACCCTCATGAATGGGTTATGCTTCTTCTCCTCGCCAATAGTGAATACACCTGTCGTAACCTCATTATCTTGTAGGAAGGCGTCGAGCTTGTGAATGGCCTCGTTGTCTAGCACAGTCTTTGCAAACTTGAGGTTGGATGCCGTATATTCATGACCGGGCTACACAATAAACTTCGTCAGCATTTGAACATTTCGTTATGATCTACACTTAACACTTTAATAAAGGACACTCACATAAATCTTTGTATCATCTGGAAGCTTAGCCAGGATTTTCAGAGCATTATCCATATCTTTCGCCGTCCCTTCGAAAAACCGGCCTGTCCCAGCGATAAAGAGCGTGTCTCCAGACAAGAGAGCACGGTCTTCGCCGTCCTCGCATACATAGCAAATAGAGTCCTGAGTATGACATGGTGTGTGTAGTGCTGTAATCTTGATATTCTTGCCCAGCGTGAATGTTGATCCGTGTGTGGGGGATTCTGTAACGAGAGGGGAGTCGCGGCCCGCGATGATGGGAAGACTTGGGTATGCGCGATGCTATATTGAAAGCATTAGAAGTTGTCAAACAATTAAGAAGTTCCGGATGCGTACAAAGTCTTCGTTACCACCTAAGTCTCATTAGCTGACAAAGCTTCGGAGGTTAGAACTCGACGGCATACCTGAATGATCATGATGGTGGTGAGTATTGACGATTCCAGTAAGCTTGATCGCTCCCTTTGCTTCAAGATCCTTAATCACAGGAAATACTCTGCAAAATAAGCAATTGCCAATTGGCCACATAGCAGCATTTAAAAGTCAAGCTATCTTACTCATTGGGTTCCGCAGGATCAACGATAAGCGTATCCTTCGTCGCTTCGTCCGTTACCAGATATGCGTAATTGTCGCCTGTGCCCCAACGCATCTTTATATGCTGAATTTGCATGCTTCGGACCGCCTTTTTTTCCATTAGATTAGCCAGAGTCATTTCATTGTAACGCGTTCATATTCCAGGAATGAAAATTTCCAGAGAATGCTAAACCGTGGGGTGAAGTACCTGTAACCGAAGCGGTCTGATCCGCGAGCCCGCTAAGGCAGTACGCCTCAAAGCTGTAGAGACGATCACCATTGCAGTTTGAGTAATGCCAATGGGCAATGGCAATCCTATAGGCTATATACAATATTTCTCTTACAAAGCTCAATTTGTAAAGGAGAATTGGGCTGTTTATATAACTGGGGAGATCGGGGTTTCGGGGTTTTAATACCTAGTGTCAGCTCGTATCGCTGAGTCTTGATTTGTCCCAATTCGCTTCCTTTTTTTTTTTTTTTTTTTTTTGATCTAGTGCGCTGCATTTTGAGACTAAAATATTACATAATAATAAAAATAAAAAAAACAGCAAATTAAAAGCAGCTCGGAATTATGAAAATATGGATTTCTAACCCCATGAGGAAGTTTGTATTTCCCTTTTGAGTTAAGTCATCTGCAATTTTTTTAGGTCCCGGAGAATTGAGCGCGTCTTAGGCCGAATACTCTATGCTACTGTTTTCTGATGTCTTTTTAAAATAAGGCACTTTTGGCTCCATTATTACAGTGCAGTGCTACGTTTACTCTCCGAGAAATTTGAACAAATTTTGAAATTGCCAATCGACGACGTAGTTTTCACTTTTCACAGATGTTCAGCTCAGGTTTTTAAAAGCTGTTCTTCATCTCGCGCAGCTTTCCCATGACATCCACACGGTCTTCCTTTCCAACGGCCTTCTTGATGGCAGGATCCTAATAGAAGTAGATTAGCCAAAGTGTCGTAAGGTGCTGCGGGTCGGGATATCTTACCGTGACCATCATAAACGGGTTGTACTTCTTCTCATCACCAATGGTGAACTTTCCGGTGGTAATCTCGTTCGCCTTGCAAAAAGCATCAAGCTTGCGAAGGGGCTCGTTGTCCAGAACGGACTTTGCAAACTTGACGTTGGACGCCGTGTACTCGTGGCCGGGCTGTAATTAATGTCAGATGACCATCTTGGAAACTAATCAGACCTCAAACATACATAAACCTTGGTGCTGTCCGGAAGACCGGCAAGCACCTTGTTCAAGGCAGAGTCCATCTCGGCGGGGGTTCCCTCGAAGAAACGTCCCGAGCCAGCGATGAACAGCGTGTCGCCGGTGAAAACGGCTCGGTCTTCACCATCCTCGAACAGGTAGCAGATCGAGTCCTGCGTGTGGCATGGCGTGTGCAGCGCAGTCACTTTAATGCCCGATCCAAGCGGGAAAGAAGTTCCATTGGCCGGAGTTTCTGTGACGTGAGGGGAGTTGCGACCTGCAATGATCGGCAGCTTGGGGTATGCGCGACGCTTGAGCTAGTTAGCAATTGATATTATGGGCCTCTCAAATGCTCTCACCAGCTGATCGTTACCACCTAAAGAAAATTTAGCTGAGTTACTAGGATATCAACTTCGTTATTAACGACTTACCAGAGTGATCGTAGTGGTGGTGTGTGTTGACTATTCCGGTAAGCTTGATCTCTCCCTTGGCCTCGAGGTCCTTGATGACGGGAAGCACACTAAAATTATTAGCGCGTGCAATTGAGCTGAAAACAGACAAATTGTACTCACTCGCCAGGCTCGGCGGGATCGATGACGAGAGTGTCTTTCGTAGCACCGTCCGTGACGAGGTACGCGTAGTTATCGCCGGTGCCCCAACGCATCTTGATGTATTCGATCTTCATATTTCGATTCGGCTACAAACCGCCCAAGAAGCTCAGATTAGCTCTCCATCGTTTTAGAAAGAAAACTCGTCAATTGCTGTGTGCAATTACAGTCCCGACTGCCGTGCCGGGCCCGCCTATGCTCGACCCTCTCCACACGGCGGCCGCGGCCAGCGCAAGCACTGTCAGCGGCAAAACCAGCCATGCTGCTCGCACGCGGGCCGGAATTGTTGGTATCGTCATACCTAAGTTGATTCTGGACAGGCAGAGAAATCGTGAGTACGGCTGGCCGAGTGTTTGTCGGTCGAGAAGTGTCGGGTTTCTCGAGGCCCTTATCTGCTTCGTCGTCTCGTAAGCACTATTTTTTTGGCTCGATACGGAATTCTCCCAACCCGATATCCTCAGAATTTGTAACAAACTAGCCGGTTTTGATTGGCCGCTTTTCCAGTTTGGTTTGCAAGTCAAGCACAAGTCAAGTGCTACATTTACTCAGAAGATTATAACTAAACTAACATATGTATGCATTTATTATTTATATGCTGTGATACGATATTTGGCCGGTTTAATCGAGAACCACCGAGTAAGGTGTACGGAGCACGGCATAGTCCATCATTGTGTCTTCTTGACGGCATCATCAGTCCCGGACGGTACCCAACGGCTGATGCGGCGAACCATATCCACAGCCATGAAAGCTGGAATCGCAAAGGTAGGCATATACATCCAAAACAAATTGGTCCGATCTGCGCGTGTGAAGTCCACGAGATCAGTGTACCCTGCGGTAACTTCAACCAGACATGCAAGGGTGGACACTGAGGCTAGAACGGCGTACACAAGAGTGTAGACATATATGGACTTGCTTCCTTTTATCTTGTCAACTTTGAGCTCGGTCTTGTTCAAACTGGTAGCTTAATCACCTTTGTAGAAGCCTGGTACTGCAAAAAAGAAGAACGGCAGCTGGAAGAAGATCTCGAGGAGCCCAAAACTTAGAAGCCACGCCGGAGGATCGCGTACTAGTGGATCATTGTTCGCAGCAACATATGACTCTAGAAGAGTCCTCTGGAAATTAAAGCGATAATTTGGAGGAGTGACGATAGCTACCCCGGTAAGCAGTGTGACACCTACGTGCAGAACACTCGTGTCCATTGTCAGTACACCGCAGATGTCAAGCTTTCAAGCAAAGCGGAGGGAACATACAAGTATACGCAGTAGAAGAAATCGACAGGACGTTTGAAGATGGATGTCACCGCCATTTTGCGAGAAGTCACCCCCTACAACCAGGATAACCTCGGTCATAGAGATCTAGTGGACTATCTGAACGGTTTCATGTCTCAAATTCCATCACGTGAAGTTCTGATGAGGTTTGACCAGGAACGTGTCCCAGCAGACCAACTAAAATTAACTATGTACAGTATTCTACTTGTAATTGGCATTCAGGACGTGCGTAGTGTCCTATGCAATCTCTGCGTCAATCATTTCGACCTCGGAGACAGCACTAGAGCCCTCCGTTGCCGCTTCAGTGGCGACAGGACCTGCAGCAGGTGCATTTCTCTTCCTCTTCTTTCCTCCAGCTCTCACAACTGATGGCAACACACGCGTTCCCCATAACACATACCCGCCACCTGACTTTGAAGTCATTTCGGGGTGCGTGCGGCCCGGGAAAACTTGATATTGTCGGACTCTAGTCTCAAGCATTGTGGGAGCCAAGACGCGAAGGTCGGCCATAAGCTCATGTGCAGTGTCGAGCAACGTCTCCTTCGCTGTATTGTACAAAACAATATGTCGCGAGCCTGCTAAAGCAGGTATCAGTTTGTCAAGAAGAGGTTTAGTCTCCAGGGTTGTCGCCAAGATGAGTCTGAGCTATTTAGTAAATGCGAGCGAAAAGTGACAATATCAACGTACCCATCGTAGAACCCCGTCCGGACCTGTTCAAATATCGTAATAAGCTCCGCTTCCCGGGCCATGCGACGATAATACTGTCCTCGCCGAGAGGACTTCATGTTTGCTAACGTCTCCTCGGATAAGATTTTGACGGCTGAAGGGAGTTAGCAAAAAATAATAGACGAATAATGATTAGATTGAAGTGTCAACGTACGATCTTCCTCCTCCGGATGGAATAAATGCAAAAGGTTGATCATTTTGATCATCTTATTGGACATTTCCTCCGGAAAGTTCATAAATTTCAAAATATCCACGTTCGGATGCTCATTCTCGTGAATAAACAAAATCGAGCCTTCTCCATCCATACGCTCCATCATTGCACCCGTTAATAAACCTCCAGTTTCATCAAGAACCATGTAGTTTCCCCCGGGCCGCACGTTAGCCAGACTAAGAATCAAGCCCAGACTCTCCGCAGTCAGCTCTAATATCCGGTGGTGGTCTTTGTGCAGAAAGTACTCGACTAATTCTGAGCTTCCAACACTGCAGGGCGTGAACCGTCTAATAAATTTCGCTTGCTTCCGTCTGGTGTACTTCTCCTTTGAAAAAACGCTCTTTTTGTCAAACTGGCTGTGTGCTTTGATCACCTGCTCAACAATTTTCTCTCCACTTTGTGTTTTCTTCATTGCCTCAATCTCCTGCATTGTCAGTTTTTGAAAGGCAGGATCGTCAGTGGTGGTCTCATTCGTATTGATTTTCTGTTCCGGAACCGGTGTGTTGTTATCTGTGGTCGTGACTCCTTCTTCATCTTCCTCCTCATCTCCTTCCTCGTCGACATTCACGTTTGATGAAGGGAACAAGCCTTCGGAAGAATAAATTGTGTCAACATGTTTATCTTCTCGAATCTCGTAAGTATAACCAAACGGCTTTCCAATAATGTCATTAGCAAAAAACGACCCAAACTTTCCCAAGTGAATCGTTGTGTTTGGTGTCAACTGAACTACTCGTAGCGTTGACGATGGTAACCGAACCAAAATGTAATTGTTGGGTTGTATCTCGTCCTCGTTCATGTTGGCTTGAGGAAAGTTTTCGTATATATGTATGCCGTTCAAGCTCTGAGCTCGCGAAGTTCAACAATTTCTGGAGTACGTAAATTTTTTGGCGAAGATTGAAGTTTGATCTCGAGCCGCATCAATTAAGATTTAATTTAACCCAGCAGCAGAAGTTTATGCCTTTAAAGGGAAATAGTTCAACAATTTTCAGAAGATCCTCGGAAATTTATAGAGCGTCACACATACATTCTCACATCTCTATATAATTACATGACAGGTGACGCAAGTATTTTACAAATCTATCAATCGTCATCTCCGCCACGTTGTCTCTTCCCGCCCCTGCCGCCTTGGCCACCAGGGCCTCTCTTTTTACCCTGCTTGCTAAAGTATTCCTTCTTGTCCTTCTTCTCGCGCTCTCTTCGCTTCTCTTCGTTATCCGCAACCTTCTTCTGATAAACAGCCTTGTGTTCTTGCTTCTTCTCCTGTCGTTTCCGTTCCTTCTCGTTCCGAAGAGTCATGACCTTCTGCAGAAGCTCGCGTTTCTTCTTCTCGTCACCGCCTAGGACAACAGCACGCTTCTGCATGTATGTCTCCTTCTTCTGAGGCTTCATCATGGCAATCTGGGACTTGAAAGGGAGCTCGGAGCGGACACCTCTGGGAACTCGTAGAGGATTGAATCGGCGGACAGGTCGCTCTATGGTCTTGTATTGTGAATCCTTCTGGTTAGGAACCGCAATGCTGTTCTCATATCGGACTTGACCAGTAGATCGCATTCCTTGCCATTCTGTCTTTTCCGACATCAAAAGTGAAGTAATCGGATTGTACAGCTTTCTTGGCTGGATAGGATACCAAGCACGAAGAATCACAATGTCTATAAAACAGTTAGAATCTACCCATACTTCAAAATAAAATACGAGGATGCGTACCACTCATTAAAATCTTGTCCTCGAAAGTAGCACGGAAATGTCCTTCAGGTTTGGACAAAGCACGCTTGATTTGTCCACGAATACCAGAAACTGTTTTGATCGAAGCGCCTTCAAACTTAGCGACCTCCAATGCTGACGTGAACATTCCCTGAATAAACGCAGTGTTCTTGAAAACCTTGTAGGGAGTTCCGACAAGCTTGAGCTTTTTGACAATCTCCACACTCTGGTCAACTTCTTGAACAGATCCTGTAGCAGCAATACGGAATGCGCCAGTAGCGGATTTGTTTGCAACAGATTGCATGGCGCAGAATCCTGTATTTGGCGCGACTAGAGGTCCATAAAACGTGGCGATACAATGAAGATGCTCTGGAGTGTATTTCAGCATGCGATTCCTTGTCCGCGAATCTGTCGTGGTGTAAATCGGAATACTCTGGAATCGTCTCCAACCAAGAGAGAAGATCAACGGGTCATTAGACTTGAGAATCTTCCGATGCCATCGATGACGCTTGATTCTGACCTGCAAAAATCCAAATCGATCTTCAGAGGCTAATAAGCTGCCAATGATCACCGGAAATTTGGGATCAAAGGTCTCCACAAACTCGCAAGGAATTCTGTCAATCACAATGCGCACATAGCAGCCAGATCGGAATCCCTCAACTCGGTCCCTAGTAGCATCGTCCATTTCATCGAATTCAGCCTTGTTGATTTCAAGCTGCTTGGCAATCTTTGCTTTCTGAGCATCGTGCCATGTATCATAAAGTTGCTTCTCTGGGTCGTCATCACCAAGACCATCATCTTCCTGAAGTTCCTCTTCTTCAAAACGGAGACGAAGCTTCTCCTTCCGCTTGGCATTGGCATCACGTTCCTTGTCGTACGACTTGGGCTTACTGGGATCAGCGTTTTCGGCATCCTCATTTTCTTCTGGCTTTTCCTGCTTGAATGCGGATTCGACCTTTTCGCCGGTTTCCAAGTCTTCAAAGTCCCCAAATTCCTCTTCGTCCGAATCAAAGTCGCTGGAGTTGATCTCGTCATCTTCAAAGTCGTCACCGGATTGGCCTGTCAAGAAGCGTCCCCTGAGAGATGGTATACCGGATCCAGACTCGCTCCACTTTTCCTTAAGTTCTTCGAAATTGTACAATGGAATAGTGCGATCAGTCTCCTCAGCGGCAGCGATCAAGATAGAGCTGTTCTCGCGCTTCTTGAAGAAATCCTCGCCCTCTCCATCCCCCTCCTCCTCTTCTTCACTCTCCTCTTCATCTTTGATATCGTCTTCTTCATCTTTTGAAAGCTCTTCGTTTTTCCAACGCTTAATGACGTCTTCGGGAGAAATGTTGTCAAAGTAGATGAGTTTTCCAATGTCCCACTTCCGGCGACCAGACTTATAATCCTGCAGAGCGCGATCGGCGAGGTTACTCTTCCACCGCAAATCGCCGCCGTCAAAGCCATCAAATTCGTCATCATCTCCGAAATCACCCAAGTCGGAATCGCTGTCTGCGAATGCAAACTCCTCGTCTTGGTCTTCGTCATCATCACCAGAGCCATGACGTTGCGCTTTCGAGTATGCGCGTTCCTCTGCATCCGCATCGTCGTCATCGTCATCTTCTTCATCGCCGTCGTCTTCAACGTCTGCATCGTCGGCAGGTGTTGACTGAGAAACGATGTTTCCACGACGCCGCTCCTTACGGCCAGTGTTATGTCGGTCTGATGCAACTTCCTCAGGCTCAACTTCATTCAGCACATCAGCGCCGCTGAAGAGCTGGATGCCGGAACTTCCTTCGCCCAACGTGTTTTGAGCATTCTGAAGTCCCACAACCAATCGCTCACCAACGCCTTTTTCTTCTCCCTCGATGAAACTCCGGTGACCAACATCAATGTACACAGCGTCCTTGTCAATCAGAACACCTCCGACGTCACTCATGGGAGCGTAGATAACCTTCAGTCGATCATCAAGACGCTTCCGACGCTTGATTTTTCCATCTTCGACTTCCTTCTTTTCTTGGTAAGGAGTAGGACACGGGTCAGGCATGCGTTCAACTTCAGAGATTGTGAGATCGCCGATACCAGGAACATGAACGCGCGCATTCGTTGCCGGGAGTGCGGTTCCGTGAACGTATCCGTACAGAGTAACTTTTCTGTCGATCTTGTGATCAGCTTCGATTTCTGTAGGGTGTGTGATGTCGACAACGCGGTCAGCCAAGAGGTATGAATGTTCGTTTCTCCACTTCAATGGCCGAAACTTCATGACACTGATGAATCGGGCCAGGTTGAGGATCTCTCTGTCGGGATAGCGACCATTCATGACGCCAGAAAGATAAAAAAGCTTGGCTCCTTTGTAGACTTCAGTCCACAGACGGTTCTTTAGTCGCTTCTTCGAGGCACGTAAGGTAGCTGGTGATTTGAACAGATCCAGATGAGTAGCAATACCGAGAATACGCGGGAATCCATGAGGCGCCAAAATATTCAAAAACTCCATGGTCTCCATCTCAAACCCAAAGTTGCCGTCAACCATAAGCAGCACCAAATCCGCAATTTTCGCAACATCGATCATGCTGTTCATGTCGTTGGCGCATTCGAGAAAGGTCAATCGACGGCGCTTGCCGGAAACGACGGTAACTGGCCCTCTGATATCACTGAGTGTGTGCTTGGTATATCTTCGAACTAAACTCTTGATCAGAGTCGTTTTTCCGGTCTGTATCCATTTCTATTAGCGACTGCAGGAAAGACTTGGGTATGATAGGCTACTTACGCCTGGCGGGCCCACAACGGCGACAATAACTGGCGGTGGCTCCTCTGGAGTACGATCTACCATAGGAACATGATACCTCTTCTCGCTGATCTATGTAGAGATTTCAGTCAGAAACAGGAGAGATCAACTGCTATTGTCAAGTAAAACTCACATCATGTGTACGTCTGGCCTGTCTCTCCAGTTTCCGCGGCGCGGAGACGGCAAAAGCCTTTGCATTCTGGCCGTTATTGTGAAGAGCCTTCTTCGTGCTCTTCGTCCTGACGGCCCTGTGCGCCTTGTTGTCTTGCTCCATGGTGGCAAGGGAAGGACTCTTTCCAGTGGCTTTGGAGGAACAGAACTTGGGACCAAAATTTCTCGACCCAGCGCGTATAGACGAAGTCCCAAAAAATATTTTAAGTAGCGCAGGTGCGCAGGTGTTTAGGCTTTTAGCAGCCCCTGCACAAAGCTCGCGTACAAGTGCGCACAGCACAACTGCCGCGCGGCGCGGCGCTGAGTTTAGAGTTTCCGTGGCACTGCGTCATCGCTGAACAGCCGCGCGGTGGTTGGGCTGGGCTGGCTCGGCCAACTCCACCCAGCTATAAGTATCCCGGATCGCCACCCCTCCGCCTTTCCTCCCTATCCACCCTCTCTCTACTACGTTCGAAGTTCTTAGAACTCGTTAGCATTGAAGCGTTTTTATTCCTTTGTTCGTATTCCACGCTCTCTACACCCCTCAACGCACCGTTTCGTACACACAATGTCTTCTGATTCCACCTACATCGTACGCGCCCAGTGATCTATCGATGACGATGAGGAACTGGTAACTGACTGTTCCAGGTTCGGTTCAAGGATGGCTCTTCCGACGAGGAAGTTGCCAGGTAAGCGATTCGTGAATGAGATTGTTGGGAATCGCAGATCACTAACTACGAGCAGCGTAAAGAAGGAGTTGACCGATTCCGGAGGTAGGACAGTTCGAGCTGAACAATTCGGTTCACTAAGGATTTATCTAACTTGTCTGAACAGCCGAGATCGTGCACGAATACTCATTGATTAAGGCCGTGGCGTACGTATTTGCCAGATCATCTGAAGCGTGATCACAGGAGCTAACCTCTCAGCGTCCGCCTGCCCGAGGGACAAGTCAGCACTCTATCATCCCATCCCCATGTCGAGGGTATTGAGAAGGACCAGGAAGTGAAGGCTTACTAAGGCTTTTGTATTTCTGAAAGATGGGTCGGAGTTGGTTGCAGGTTGTGATGCGCTGCCTAATTGCGGTTTGAACACTTTTTGTGCGTTGTAAGAGCCCTTTTAGACTATGGTAAACTATTGTCTGCTTGTCGCTGGAGTTTTTGTGACGATTAATATTATAAACTATTAAAAACAACAATCCTGGAGCATTCGCTATAGAATCAGTGAGGATTCTTAACTGATCTAGGGACGGCGCCGCGAATTGACTTTGAATCTAGCCGCATTTGTGTTAGAGCCCTCGATGCCCGAGCTCAGCTCGAAGCCGCGGCAGGTCCCTTAAAACACCAATTCCTCGCAACTGCAATTTGATGCCAATTATTCCAGTCTTCAACACCAATCGCCTGTGCCGTCTATAGAAGTACATCCTTTCAATTCTTCACTGGATCAACTAAATCTGGCGCCGAGCGGCTTACGCGGATCATGGACGAAGGCGCAGATCCCGTGTTTGCCTACTACGGCCTAAGCAATCAGTTTCCTACGACGTGGGAGGACAAACCTGCAGAGGAGAAGCAGTTTGCGTTCGTTATAGGCAATGATTCGTACACAGTTGTGAATGGCACGAATGGTGAAAGCAAGAAAGGCGATGGCAGTGAGTTCCCAAGTTTGCAAAGACAGGCGGCGTCGCGTGTGAAGCAAGCAGCATGGCTAACATTGGAACTATGAAGGAGTCGCGCAGCGCAGCTTCGATGCGTTCGTGCGGATGAAGTCGGCAATCGATGTTTCTTATTCAGAGATGAAGAAAGATTTCTTACAGGAGCAAAAAGGGTGGGGAGTTTCCTCCATTTCCGCGAGCATAGACGGTGCGAATGCTTCATTTCATATTACTATCTATCAACAACTAACTTTTAGATAGAGGCGAATGACAACGCAGCATCCATGATGCGACCGCTGATTGATAATAAGACAAAAGGTGATACTCTGAAGGCCACATTATCGTTAATAGACAAGCATCGGTACCTGTTTGATCTCCCGGCATCACTGCAGAACAGCATCAAACGCGTGAGTTGCCCGTGTTTTTATCGAGAATTCAAATCAGACTAACAAACAGTCCGACTACGACATGTTACTACGCGACTATCGGCGTGGTCGAACGCTTACAGAAGAGATCAGGGTACTTCCGCACCAAGCTGAGCTCACGGAAGCCAATATCCAGCAACGTCGCGTGATTGAGCGGATCTGGCTAGAAGTGGAAGGGGTGGTCGAGGAGTATAAGAAAGATATATGGATCCGGCTAACTCAGACTGCGCCGGATGACAAGTACCTAGTGTATATCACGATTTTGCTGGAACTCGGGGTAGAGGACAATCCGATCTGGGTGTGGTTACAGTCACAGTACGACTCGCTGAAGTCGAGGATGGAAGCTGCGTTTGATGAGCTGAATACCTGTTTACAAGTTTTACAGCAAGATCTGGAGAAAGCACCTAAACCGCCAGCGGGAACTTGGACAGTGTACTTTCTGAGCGCAATCAAATTGCCAATGGCAGATCCTGACGTCATGCGCGATACTCCGGAAATTATCACGACGTGGATCAGATTAAAAGCAGTGGTTGAAGAAGTTGTGGTATACTTTGGCAGACAAATCGGGTTACTCTGGAACTGCTGCGCCGGTTTCCTTGACGGCGTTCTCCAAAAGACGTTACCGGTGGGGCTTAACGGGGAGTCAAAACTGCATCATTCGTTTTCCCGAGACCAGGAAGCTGAGCTACGGAAAAATGGTAAAGCTCTCGTTGAGCTCTTTGCTTCGAGTTTGTCCGAGTTCTTCTTATGTTCTGTCGCGGAATCTGCAGAGAAATTGGGGCAAATGAGTCAGCAGGAACAGGTGGAAGATTCAGATCTTGGGTCTACGGCACCGGATACTCCAGCTTTACCTCCACGAAATGGCGTTATGAATATGAGTAACCCGAGTGTTGCGTCGTTATCAGCGAGCGCGATGCTCGCCAGCAGTCTGAAGAATGACAGATTAGGAGACGTCCAGCAAGTGCAGTCAAATCGACCAGTAACGCCACCTCCACTACCGTCAAGGCCAGCCAAGGAATCAGAATCCCCAGCAGTTCAGAATGCGTATGAACAGTACGCATTTTTGCCGACTGGCGCGAACGCAATGGGCACCACGTACTTCCTTGCGCAGATTCAGGGGATCATCGGGACAGTGGCGAGCGAGCTTGCTGGTCTGTCTATCTCATCTAAACATATAGAGACGTTGAGGGGTATGGTTAGCACGATTCGGGAACGATGCGTGAGCGCTTCGTGTCTTTCATGGCAGCAGGACGCGATGCGGTTTAAGCTTATTGAAGATTGGCGACCAGCCAGCACGGGTCGGGGTACGAGACTTCCGATTACTTTTTTGTCTTATCAGACCGTCGTGCTTGACGGATTGTACAAAGTGATTTACGTCTCTGCTGCCGAGAAACGGTCGGATGTGCTGGTCGTGATGCCGCCGTCGACGAAATTGTTGTCGAACGTGAAGACGCAGTTTGTGAATTCGATTTTTTTGACCCTGACCGGGTTAGTCAAGGATGCGGCGGTCTCAGAGCGGAAGGCGCCCACTACTGCCGCGGTGAACAGGTCGCCATCCAAGGCGCGGTCTACACCAGATTCATCTGATTTAGATGTCGCTGCTGTGCCAACCGACTCGCGGTTGATATTGATGATTAGCAATATTGGTGAATTACGTGGGTCTTTGGTGACTCGCTTGTTTGAGACGTTTTCTTCAATCTTTTCGATCACGTTGACGGATAACTCGAATATCATTGGCGATGCGATGAAGCAGCTTGACTCTCAGCTTTTCAGTGCGTTTATTAAGCGCAAGAGATCGGGATTCACGTCGGTTATCCGACAGGGAATATTAAAGTCTGGAATCCGATGGGCCGAGCAGGGCAAACCCAGCGACGTCAGTGCGTACATTTATCTCGCGCTACTTCAGCTTGTTCGCGTGCATTCTCAGGTATCTTCTGTATCACCCGACTTGATTGATCGCGTGATTGCGGAATTGCTACATCATATTATGGCTACCATCGTCGAATGTCTGCGTCAGGTAGACCGGTTTTCATTAGGCGGAATGCTGCAAGCTACCATTGACGTGCAATTCATTGACCAGAAGACATCAGCTCATGTGAGCAAAGACGTTGAAGCGCTTTTTCAGACCGCGTATGCGACCGTTCAAGATGCGACAGATAGGTCGCAGATGGAAGTTGACGTGATGACGAACCAGCTTGAGGAGATGAAGAAGCTCCTGATAAAGTGCCACAAGAGCTCGAGGCTGGAGTTTTTGTGTTTCAAGGAGGAGAAGGAGAAGGTCCCGGCTTCAGTGTCAAGAGCGGCGTCGCAGCAGCAGATTGCGTATAATAAGTTGAATGGAGAGCCGAGTATTCGGTGAGAGAAGAGCATTGGGGAGAAGACGTAGTTAAGTAGTTGGGAATTTGTGAATAGGGATATGGCATTTAGGCGTTTGTTTCTTTATTTTTCGGTGTTTGCCTGATAATTGAGAGTCTGATTATACGAAGCCATAAAGTGAAGCTGTGGCATGTATATTCACGTTGTTCAAGTTGCGAATTGGTAAATCTCTTTAAGTCTGGCCATATGTACAGAATCCTGCACGCACGAGCGTTGAGCCGCACGCACCGCGTGAAATTGCAATTAAAGGCATCCGATCACAAAACCGTGCTAAATCACACTATATAATTGTGATTCTGCATGTTCCCATCTTTGTCGGCTTTTTTTCCATGCAGGGGCAACGCCTAGCGAAAAAAAGAGAAGAGGAAACCGGAAACTACAGCACCACCACGTCGATTCTAGTATTGATTAAGATATCAT
>JAJLTV010000167.1:0-15355 GCA_030568405.1 Myxozyma monticola | reverse complement strand
TGCTGGGATCGTAAACGAGAGAGATATGAGATAAAAGCTGAAGCCTGGCGGAAAAAAAGTACGACGTCGGCAAACGGAAGTAACAACGTATGCCGATACACACAATACAAGGAGCGACTGAGCGAGTAGTCCGAGTACCTGCTGTCGGCTGCTGGCTGATCTTTGCCACTCATGCGCGAAGGTAGACGTTGCAGTCAGGGAAATTCGGTGATTGAGTGCGATTGAAGCCTGCTATGTGGGCCAACCATGGACCTGGTACACGCGCACGGCTACTGCAGCCAGAGCAACTACTGCGGCAGCAGATAAGCAACTCCAGAAGATACTCCGCCGAGCTTTATAATGTTAGCAACAACAAAATCCCAAATCGCAAACAAAACCAAAATCAAAACTCACTGCTATTTCGCCTCTCGTACTCATTCTGGCGCACCTGCTCCGCCGCGACTCGCTCGCGCAGCCCGCCTAGCCGGGCCTTATAGTCCTCGACCCTCGTCGCCGCTTTCTCCAACCTCTCCTCAAGTCCCGCGACCGCGCCGAGTTCGCGCACAAACGTGTCGATCTTGCCCAGCTTAACAGCGTCCTCGGCCGTCGACCGCGCGTTCTCGTGCGCCAGCTCCGCGTCCAGTCGCGACAGTTGCTCCGCCATCGCTCGTAGTCGCGCTACCTGTCGCGAGACTTCACTCGCGCGCTGCTCCAACGCGGTCTCTAATGCTGCTATCTCTGCGTCGCTTGCCGCGTCGCCGGCACGCACAGCCTGCACTCGCTGCGTCATCTCCTTCGCCACAACGCTGCTCGTCAGTCCACGTTCCATGCAGATAAGAATATCGTCAGAGCAAATTCCAAACTCACCGAGCCACATCGCGCTGCGTTGTCCTGTCAGCCGGCGCTGTTGATCCCTTTCCCGGCTCGGCCTTTCCCGGTTCAGCAACAGACTTGCTCGGAGCAGCCACAGAGACCCGAGAGCTGTTGGGTCCGGTTATTGCTGGAGTAGGTAAAGTCGCCGGTGCTGAAGCCGCCGGGGCTGGAGTCGCTGGAGCTGGAGTTGATCTCGCCGGGGCCGCTGGAGCCCCGGGGCCCGAACGCGACGTAGTCAAATAGGACAAAGCCATAGGCGACATAGGCGCCGCCATTGTAACAAGCACGCAAGTCGCAAATGCTGTTCACAGAGCTATCGAGCCAATTGGAGCATCGTTTGTGTCGTACAGTGTGCTATTATATCGTGGCAACTGCTGTCGAAGTGGTGCTTAATAGATTACGTAAATATTCATTAAATAAATTTAAATCTTTTTATTTTTAATTTTATTCTAATTCTGGAAGCTCTCGTGCTTAAAAGCCGCCAGGCATGCTACGTCTAACGTCAGACTCAGTAACTCGTACTCAGTACATCTCAAAAGCTTTATGATCAAATTGATTTTTAAATCCAAGAACAAAGAAAATCTAACTACGCCGACCGCCCAGACCCAATTGCCTGTACAGCACCTGCAAGCATGTACATGCACCAAATCTTAAATCTCTCTACTCCTCATCCTCATCCAGCTCCGTCACATCAACACTCTCATCCGGCTTCCGCGTCACAAACGGCTTAATCACAGACTCGAAATACGGCGCCTGCGGCGACGACGGATTCTGTCTCTTGACAAGCTCAAAGTAATTTGAGTACACATCTCCGTCCGCACGACCGATTGCCGAATTAATAAAGAAGTCAGACAGATTGAATGAGTCCGTGAGCGGGATCGCGTGTGGTCGGATACGCGCAAGATAAACGTCCGTAAGATCCTTGAGTTCGTCGATCTGAGTAGATGAGAAATAAGCCGCTTGTAAAAACAGACCCGAGTTATTCTCAATCGACCATAACGCGTATAACGTAGCAAGATCGGTGAGCACCTCGCGAATCTCTGGCTTTGAGGTCGCGATCCGCGCGTAAAACATCCGTACCATGAATGCAACCGTGTGGATCTGAGCGGCTAGGAATCGTTGCTGCGACACGGCCTCAAACGCACCATCAACTGAAACGCCCTTTGATCTTTGCTGAGTAAATGCGATTCCGGCTTTACAAACGACGGCAGACGCGACAGCGTCCCAGGCCTCACAGAGAACTTCTGCGCTGTCAAGCTTGCGCGTTCCTGCTTTGGACTCTGCAAGTTTTGAGATATTGTTCAGGTAAGCGGTCGATCTCGGCGCTTTGCCAACTTTCTGGACCTGCAAGTACCTCTGAATCAAGTTGCGGCCGGTCGATAATGTCAAAATCGAATTATCGCCTTCCCAAGTACACTGCACGACCCAGTCGGCATAGGCAGGCCCAAACGCATTGTACGCAGAGTACCCATGGCCACCGCATGCCTGTCGGGTCTTGTCGATAGTCTCAGCGCAAGCCCAGGTTGTAAAAGCCTTGAGTCCGGCAGATGTCGCAAACACTTCCTTGAGTTCCTCAATGAGCGATGCCATTGCTGGGGCGTCTGAAGGGTCCGTCGTCTCAATGTTCTTCAGCAATGAGCGATGCATTTTCAGCATCTCGTCAGCAGCAAACTGGATCGCAAAGGTCTGCGCCAAAAGCGGCAATAATCTGCGCTGGTGGAGCGTGTAATCGAGTAATTTGGTCTCGACAGTGCCCTTGGTCGCTGTAAACTGACGACGCACGGCAGCATACCGCAGCGCAATCGTGACGAATCGCTTACTCATCTGCGCTGAATCCGAAGCCATAGACACACGACCTCCAATCAGCGCACCATAAGTAAGCTGCTCGAGCGGTGGCTGCGTGACGGTTCCCTGACGATCGACCTGGCAATGCTTCATGAGCATAAACTGGCGAGGAATTCGCACGTTTGTGAATTGCACCCAGCCGTTGTCGATTCCGTCGCGGCCCATTTTCTTGCCAATGTCGCCGATACTGATGCCAGGCTTGAGTTCGTAAGTCTCGACGTCGCGAAGGGGCACGACGAAGGATTTAACGCCGTAGTCCTTTCCATGCACGATCAGTCGCGCAAAGCAGATTGTGTGCTGTCTTTCGTTAGTCCGAATTCTTAAGTACCAACAACGAATCTAACGAAGGTTCAAAATATACATACAGTAGCGGTATGCGCAGCACCACCAATCCACCATTTCGTCGCCGCGATATGCGGAGTGTTGACCACAAACTCATCCGTGGCCTCATCAAATGTAGCCGTCGTCTCCAGTCCGGCGACGTTCGACCCGTGCCCGAGCTCGGTCATGCAAAAGCACCCAATGATGCCTCTCAGATCCGCTGCACCTTGTGAGATCCAGTATGAAAACTGCTTCGGCGACGCTGAACCGCGAATGGCGCCAAAGAACAGGCCGTAGTGGACACCTGTCCGAGTAAGCAGACCCATATCGACGATTCCGATCAGTGACAACCGCGTGAAGGTCGTCTCCTCGGGCTCGGTGACGACATAGTGAACCAGATGCGTGATCTTCTTCATCGTCCGCTCTCTCAGCTCGTCTTTAGATAAATCGTAGAAATCCACATTCTGAAACAGCGGATTACGCTCAATCTCGCGCATCAGTCGCTCGCGCTCCGCAGTCTGCTTCTGCCCGCCGTCGAGGAAATACGTCAGCTCGCGGACCGGAAACGACGGCGACGCGCGCTCGGCGGCCATCGCGGCGACCGGGTTGCCGAGGCCGAGAACGGAGGTGTCTGGCGGTGGCGAGGCGGGGGAGGAGGTGCTGTTGGCGGCGAGATGCGCGGCGAGCGCGGCTACGCGGTCTGCTGCGTTCGGCATGTTGTAGTGAGATGAGATGAGTAGTAGTAGTAGTAGACTGGTAGTGCCGTGACTATAGCTAGTTGCAGTGCTCAAATGCTATTGCAAGAAGTTCAGAACAGCAAAGGAGTAAAAGATAAAAGAGTCAAGAACAGCGGGTCCGGCTTATACTTATACGGGCACGCTTGTGTTCAACGCGTTGCCGGCTCCGGTGGACTTCGTCGTGAAATCGGTCTGCCGCGGCTCGAATTACGCTTTTGGCGCCTAAATCCAGTTTGGCGTGCCGAGGCTCCCGCGCACCAAACGCCCCGCAAGCGCCGCACGCCACGCGGCGATGTCAACACTCTGCTAGTATACAGTAACTCAATTGCAACTAAAAGTACAAAACACTTCAGACCCGTTCCTACTATATCTAATATCACACGCAAATTACCACCGACACCCCGTCCGGAGTCCCTCTCCGTCTCCATCCCCCATTTCATACTGATACAGGCACTATGTCGTCAATTTTCCCCGGAAGCGGCTTGTACGGCTTCAGTCCATGCCGCACAAACACGTCCTCTGTATCCGGCTCGAAGAAGAGCTTGCACGTGTTCATGCACAGGTTCACATGCAGCCCGTCCTTTGAGTACGTCGTGCTCTTCGGCGGCGCCTCGTCCTCGCCTTCCGAGCTGTCGCCGTCCTCCGTGGGCAGATTCCGGCGAAGGAACGGCATGCGCACTTTGTCGACCGGCACGCCCTCCGTGGGCGCGGACATGACATACGACGTAAGGTAGTACTTCCATTTCTCTTCCTTAGACACTGCGTCGTTCAAAGTCAAGTCATCGTGGTTGATCAGCTGGATCGAAAGCATCGAGTTACCCATATTCTATTCTGTTAGCAAATCCCTCATATAATCTACTGCAAGAGCAAAAAAAACATACGTATTCCATGCGGAAAACATTCTCGTCCGATCCAAGAATCGTCTCAACCTGGATCCGGTAGATAATCTGCTCCCGCGACGTCGTCTTTGGCTGATTCCGGTCACGATCGTACAACAACACAATCTCCGAACACTTGACATCCGATATTATCGTATGCGCATGTTTCGCAATAGCTTGCACCGCCTTATCAACAGTGTACATCTTAAACGCCCGATTCCTGTACGCCTGTCGCAGTGATTCCTCGAACCACTGGTGCTCGAGATCGCCTTCAATCACCTTCTCGCAGAGATCCAGCAACTGGCCGTAACAGTCTGTCGGTTCGAATCCAAGTCCCATATCCTGGATCTTGGTCGACACGATCCCGAGCTCCTTGGCAAACTCAACCGGCTTCCGAGTCGCGATATCCGCAGATACCTCAGCCTCGAGATTCTTGACTTCCTCCAGCCGCTGGTACAACACCTGGAACAGTCGGAAAAAGCAGTAGATCGTCGTGTTTCCAAACAAATTGAACTTTGACCGCTTGCTATCCGGACTCGGCGAATTCACGTCCCCGCCAGACGGGTCATCCTTCTTCGCCACATGTGTAATCCAGATCTCGCCCGCCTTCTCGACCGCTTCCGGAACCTGCACTTCGTCGCCTCCGTACGTCTCCGGCCGCGGCGTGTCCTCAGAAACTTCCGGCGTCGCTTCTCGGCTCTCACTGTCTTTCTCCCGCTTTGACCGGCCATGCCGACTCTTCTTCAGCACGTCGCGCAGTAGATCACCATCACGACCAGATTTCGCCTTCTTGCTGCTTCCATTTGACGCAGGCGATCCGATCTCCCCGGCATCTTCAGATTCAGAGTTGACTACACTCTCGTTAGGAGTCTCGACCGCTGATTCGGACAACGTGAATCCAAAATAAAGCGGAATAAACGACTTGATGAAACCATCCATCTTCTCGCGATCGTTGCTCGAGAAAGTAGTCGAGTGTTCGAGGTGACAGTTAAGCAAACGCAACACGTCCTGGATAATATCCACATTCTCAAACGAGTACTGCAACTGGTACTTTGGCCCGGGACTCAACGGATTCAACCGCTTGTTCAGCTGCTCTTTCTTCACCGTATCAATCTCGTTCACCAGAACCTTCGTCGTCAACGTCTTCTTATCTGCCGCTTTGAAGGCCAGTCCCTGGTGATCAAGCGATTTGTAAAACACCCGAGCTTCAGTCTCACGCCACACCTTGTTCCATTCTCTCTGCGCACGTTTCCACTCCTCGTCCTTCTGTTTCAGTCGTCGCAGCACGATCGGAACCGCAACTGCCGGATTGTCATGAAGAGCCTCAATCACCTCCTGGCCGCGCTCTCTATCGTACACCTTCTTCACAATGCGCTGGTAAATCGACTTTGAAGAGTGTCCCAATCCAGGCGCAAGCTTGAACGTCGCTTTCTCCTCAGGACTCATGTTTGCGATCCGGTTCGCAATCGGCTCCAAGATCTGAATCGTCCGCAGGTTTCCTTCCACATTGTGATCATACTCGTGACGCTCCTCCTCAATCCGATGGAGAACTTCCTCAAATTGATTCTTTCGGTGCGCAACAAATCCAGAGTCCTCAGAAGCCCACGTAGGATGGCTAACCCATTCGTCGTTCAACACTTCCCAGCACATCTCATCCCGCCCAGAGCACGGCTGGTGTGTTTCAGACTTGGGAAGCAATCTATAGCTTGGACCGTACGACTTGCAGAGAGATAACTCCAACTGGTGCTTCTTGTACGGGATATTCTCAATCGCCAGCGTACCGCCATCGTAATTCACGCATCGTTTGAACCAATCAAGAAGATCCTTGTTCCCGCCAATAAACGCCTCCGCTTTCTCCACCAGCAGATTCTTGTCAATAATATCCTGAGAAAACAAATTCAAAAGCTTCAAGAACTCATTATAAGTCTGCTTGTTGCCAATGTACTTCTTCACGCGATCGAAAAACGCAAGCTCCTCGGCCGTCGGTCCAGCTTTCGTTGGCGGCGGTAAGGGCTCCGGGATCATCGGGGTAAGGGTAGGGCTGATCACGTAGGCATCCGGCTGCTTGGGAGTGAGCTTGATCTTCTTGTTCCCAGTCCCGCGCATGCTCGACACGGGCGCCAGAATATCGACTGCCCCGCCCGCATGCTGGCTCTGAGAGGCAATAGCGCCTTGATCAGTAGCCACCGACGACCGCTTCTTCTTCTCCTTCGGAACAGTCGGCGGCGCGAAGTTTCCGACCGGCGGAAGGCGGGTCGCGGGATACGCCGGCGCAGGCTCGGGTGAGTTGCCCGTTCGCTGGTGAGCAGCTTCCGGCAAGAACTGTTTGAAATCATCCAACAGATCCGGCGCGTCCTTGAACAGCATTGTCACCTGGGCGTAGACATCGGCGATCGGTTTCTGCTCGCGCTGGTAGGTCTGCAAGATCTCCAAAAAGTTCTTGTAAATGTCCGGCTGCGAAGCGAATCGGTTCTAGTTCAATGTTAATAACTGCAATGCCACAGTAATAACCAGCATCTCACGGCGTACCTTGATCTTGTTCACGTAGCTGATTGCGTGGTTGAACTCCACCGGTCCCCCCACCCGCTTCTGCTCCGACTGTGCGGCTGGCTGCCGCGACCCGTTCGCAACAGCCTGGAGCTGCGACATGGAATTGATCCCCGCAGCATGAGGTTCAGCCTGATAAGGATACGGCTCCTGCTGCCAGGCTCGGTTCTGATCGTATATCGGAACCTGGCCGTCCGGTCGCGTCGTGGTGCCCATGGGCGTAGTGACCCGGATCGGATTCGGGTCACTAGGGTCCATCGAGCACTCGATACGGTAGCCGGGAGGTAGGAAGGTGTTAAACCCTTGAATCAAATTCGGATGGCCGCTAAATAACGTGGAGACCCTGTCGATCACGCCTGGAGTGTCGATGCTAAAAGAAAGGAGCCAGTCAGCAAAACGGCCACGAGGGCAGCGAGAGGAAAACAATCACGGAAAAAAAAACGTACCTCTGGCTCTTAAAGTCCTTCATAATGTCCAAGAATCTGTTGTACACGTCGGGCTGGTTCTGGAACTGCACCTTCACCTGGTCAAGGTACGACAGCGCGTCCTTGACGTTCAGCGGTCGGTACGCAGCAGCCATCTGCGACGCAGTAGACGCGCCCTGAGCCATAAGCATCGCTCCGGCCTGAGTAGAAGTAGGCCCGAGAGCCATTGCCGCGGGCGGAGGCACCGAGTGCTGCGGCAAAGGCGGTCCGGCGCTCAAGACGGGCGGCACAACCTGCTGCACGGCTTGGTGAGGCGGGAGACTGCCCGGACCGGGAGGAGGTGATCCGGGGATCATCTGCTGGGGCTGCTGAGCCGGTGCAGGATTCATGGAGGGCAACGGAGTCTGTGCGACAGACGGAGACTGGTTCGGATGGTTAATCTGCGGGGACGGCGAGCCCGCCATAGACGGGAGACTGTAGGAGCCGTGCTGCGGAGCCGGGTTGCCCAGCGAGGAGATGGACGGCAAAGAGGAATAGTATCCCTGCGTGCCTGGGTTCACTTGCGCAATAGTTAGTCGATGAATTCGCGAAAGATCACAACAGTTTGGGGTACACACGATTAGAGCCGGCGTTGAGCCCTGGCGGAGGAGGCAGCACGGGATGACCGGCTTGCTGGGAACTAACAAATAATTAGTATCAAAAGAACGGCTTTTTCGAGAGAAAAATCCTCCAGAAAAAAGAACATACCCAAAGCTTTGCCGCGCATGGGGTGGAGGAGGAAGAGATTGGGGCGGACCGCCCTGAGCGCCGCCGTCCGGTGCGGACGAGTGCCACGCTTCCTGGCTTCCCATGACGAGAGGTAGCGGCCAGGCCAGAAAATAAAAGCGATGGACGTATCTAGTCAGAAACTAGACACCACGACAGCAAAAAGGAGCAGAGCAGGACGCGAAGCACGCAACGAACGGGAGCAAACGCGGTAGCAAGGAAGGGCCAGCTGAGGAGAGAAGGGAGGATTGCTCGGGCTCTCTATAATTCCGATGCGGTCACATTAGACGCGGAGGGCGCGGCGCTTGCGGCATAAGCGCAGCAGCAGCGCGGGCACGGTTCTGGTTGTCATGGCAACTTGCCCGAGTTGACTGTAAACAAATGAGCCGCACGGGTTGCCGTTCTGGGCGACGTGACCGTCTGTGGCTTCTGATTCCGACCAGCTCCCTCGGTCCCTACCACGCACCTAGCCCAGCAGTATCGGCACGTCCAGCAGCCTCCGCGCGCCCGAATTTGCTTCTACTCTCCTAGGTCCGCGGCCATCGGACACGTCTGCGACCAGATGGAAATCGCAAAGCAACCTCCTGTTCCGCCGCTGATGCTCATGGAGTTGTACGAGAACCGACCAAACGGGCCTGTTGAGCACGGCGTTGCGGGACGAATTCTTGCTGATATTCCGGACGCACTGCCGCCACCTGAGCCGAAGCAGAAGAGCTCTAAACCGAAGGAAAAACCGTCGTCATTGTGCAAGACCCCACCGACTTTGATTCGCAGCAAAACGAACGGCGCAGAGTTTCATCGCGGAGGATGTCTTGGAGAGGTACGCTTTTTTGCAGCTTGTTTTTGCATAATCGTCTAATATGTTACTTTAGGGAGGTTTTGCTCGTTGTTTTGAGGTCGAGGATGAGAGTGGGAATGTTTACGCGGCAAAGACGGTGGCCAAGGCAACACTGACGTCCGCTAAAACGCGCAACAAGGTAAATCTCGCCGTACTGTTTTGATAAAGCACTCGCTAACATGAAATAGCTGCTTGGAGAGATTAAAGTTCACCAAAGCATGGATCACCCAAACATTGTCAAATTCGTCGAGTGTTTCGAGGACGACACCAATGTTTACATGCTCTTGGAGGTCTGTTCTAACAAGACTTTGATGGACATGCATCGGCGAAGAAAGCGATTCACTGAGCCCGAGACGCGGTACTTTATGATTCAGATTTTGGGAGCTGTCAAATACATGCACAGTCGCCGAGTGATTCACCGTGATTTGAAGCTGGGTAACATTTTCCTGGACCACAACATGCAAATCAAGATCGGTGACTTTGGTCTTGCTGCACTGCTGCTATCAGAGTCTGATCGGAAAATGACAATATGTGGAACTCCAAACTACATTGCCCCTGAGGTGCTTTTTGGCAAGCAAGATGGCCACAGTCTGGAAGTCGATCTTTGGTCGGTTGGGATTATTCTGTGAGTCTTCAGATCAAACAGGGTGGGCAATTACTAACATTCTCAAAGATACGCCATGCTTGTTGGCAAGCCTCCATTTCAGTCAAAAGAACTGAATCTAATTTACAAGTAGGTCTTGGTTTATTTGATATTTATCGATATATACTGATTCATCTACAGGCGGATCAAGGCAAACGACTACCAGTTCCCGGAAGAAGTCCAAATTTCACCCGAGGCTAAGAATTTGATTCAATCGTTGTTGAACAAAGATCCGAGTACGTTCCGTCAACTTGCTAGCTTTCTATGTTGTGCTAATTTGATAATAGACGCTCGTCCATCGCTGGATGAAATTGTCGAGCATCCCTTTTTCTACGGTGAAACGCCGTCATACTTGCCATCTACATGCCTAGAGGGCATACCCCATTGGAAGAATCTGACTCCCGCAATCTCGCGTCGGAACTTTCACAAATTAGCCGCTGCGGCCGGTATTGGTCCAGGATCTGGAAACGGCGAGCTGGTTTCCGGCGGCGCTGGAAATCCAATCAACGTGACAGATGTTATTCGGGAAATTCAGGCACCTAAAGATGCTCAAGCAATTAAGCAGAAAGGAGCGCAGATTCTACCTGAATGCTTGTCTCCAAAGGTTTCTACAACAAATCTAAGAAAAGTCATGTCCAGCGCGATGGGCGAATATCAGAACGATCCAAAACTTGGCAGAATGACGTTGCGCTCGACCAGGTCAAAGCCGTTATCGGATCTACCGATCAACAAGCCTGCTCCGGTTGCCGAAATGGCTAACTATCCGCTACTGGGACGTGCTCGACGATTGGGCGATAAAGATGTAGCGGAGCCTACTAGACAACTGCCTGTCAAGAAGCAGACTTTGATGAAGAAGCATGACGACGCGAACCAAGATGGTTCAGCTGCGGTACATAAGCAACGGGTGGTTGCATCTGCTTTGACGGAAACTCACACTTCTGGGGAACCAATTTACATGCTTCGGGAAACGATCGAGACGTTGGAGAAAGCGCTTGCAGGAAAACAGTTTTCCGACACGCGAAATATGGTGGCCGATCGGTTTATCACCAAATGGGTCGATTACTCGAATAAATACGGCATGGGATACCAACTTTCCGACGGCAGTTCCGGCGTCTACTTTAACGATACTACGTCAATAGTGCACCACCCAGATGTTCCGAGCTTTGAATACATTACAGATTCGAATAGCACGGGGTCAAAGAGGATGCGCTACGAGTTTGGAAACGCGCCGTCAACTCTTGAAAAGAAGCTGTATTTGGTGAAGCATTTCCGAGAGTACATGATGGAGCATCTGTACATATCCCCTTCCGAACATGAGCAGAATCAGACTCGGTACGACAATAGCCGGCCAATGTCGTTCATGACTGGTTATCTTCGCACAAAGCAAGCGATGATGTTTCGTCTTGATACTGGAGAGATACAGTTCAACTTTATGGATCATTATAAGTTGATTATCAGCAATTGCGGTCGCGTGGTTCGAGTGATCAATGCTTCGCATTCCCAGGAAGTTATGCCGATCGACGAAATGATTCGGCGAGTGAAGCGAACGAGCAGATTGGAGCAGACAGGGTTTGCTGCATCTTCTAATAAAGACAGCGACCAGATTATACAGCGATTGGAGTTTGCGCATATGACACTGAAGGGTTGGTATAATCGGGTGTCCACTTGATTTGCATAACGTTAGACCGCGACTGATGATGTTAATGTAGTGCAGCAGACTGCATTTATATATCTATGCTGCACTAGTGTCGTGGTCTTTCGGGATGCTTTTTACTTTATATTTGTATAATGCATGGAGAGTATGGCGCTTATATAGTTTGTTTTTTCGAGGTCCTTGCCTGCGAGAGAGTTGAGATTGTGGTTGTATGTTTTACGGTCAGGATTGGTTTACAAAAGCAGTCGCCGAGACAACATGATGAAATGGCAGATTTGAAGGAAGGATCCGTACGATTATTAATTATGAAAATTTTCTAATGCACTTGTCAAAAAATTACTACAACATTTTCTATCCCATAAAATATGAGTCTACATCTTCGTAGTGACTGCAATCTCTTCCGCCTCTGAAAACGCCTTCAAGGTCTCGCCATAAGATTCCCACACATCCTTTCGGTATCCGACATCGACCTTGGAAATCATCGAGCTCTCATCCCACCGCTCGCCCAAGAAATCCTCAAAACTCTCATACACATCCTCCGACACCAACGTACGACGCGCAGACCAGAGCGCCTTATACGCAGATCCAAGAGCACAAGCGTTACTTAGCTCAAGTCTGAACACGCCTTCAGACGGACCGAGGACTTCGCCAGTTACTTGGCAAATAGCTGCGTTCTTGGAACCACCTCCGACGACGTAGACTCGTCGCGGTTGACCAGTGGACGAAAGGAGTGGACCGGCACGTAGTCTCATACTTAGATTCTGGCTCTCGAGGATGGCGCGGGCGTCAGCTGCTGGGATATCCCAGTCCTTGGCCTCAGCGGCGTGAAGTCCGTCTGAATCGGAAAGAAACCTCCATGTACCAGCCTGACAATCAGGGACGATTTCAGGAAGCGGGAAGTATATTCCGAGACGTTTTTCACTTTTCGTCGAGTTCCCCAGACACGGCACAGATAGCACTGCATCATTGAAGGAAGCCCAGGGGTCGTCTTTGGGAGAGGGAGTCTTTGCGTTGATCTCGTCGCGAACCTTTTCGCGAGCCAGTGCGCCGTTGCAATAACAGAGCATACCCATGTACAATCCTTTGCTCGCCGGGTGCGAAAACATGTGATAAGACGGCGAGGTTTTGTATACGGGAGTAGACACAAGCAAAGTCGTCGAGGTACCCAAAGAGACAATGACATCCAGAGGTCGAAGCGGCAGGGCAAGAATGGTAGCCGGGTTATCACCCGTTACCGGAGTGATCATGCAGTCTGGAGAAAATCCGTACCGCTTGACGTAGTAATCGCTAATTGAACCCAGGTTCTTGCCTCCATCAGGTTCAACTTCGCCAAGTTTGTGAAGCAGCTCGACTTTCGCTTCTTCTCCACCTCCGGCCACAAACGAAATGATCTTCTCATCCCACTTCTCGTTCGGAATATCCCAAAGATTCATGCCGCATACATCACTAACATCCAACGGCGCAATCGATCCCAGCAAGAGCGACGCAAAGAAACTCGACACCAGCGAGATCCGATCCGTCTTCTCGTAGCGATCTGCATGCCGCTTCCGCAACCGCAGAATCTGAGGGCCAGTGAACCGATGGTGTGACTTCGATCCCGTGATCTGTGCAACATTGTCTGGACCACCCATTTCGGCTTCCAGGGCGTCGCATTCTTCAACCGTGCTGTGATCTTGCCAGTTCGGGCTCATGTCGTGCGCAAACGCTTTCTGCGCAAACTGCGGCTCCAATGGCAAAGCGGGATCCAAAGATCCTAATATACCCGACGCGTCCTTCGACCAATACACCGATCCATGCTGCTGACCTGCACCCGAAATGCTCTTCACCTTGCCGAACTCGAGTCCCGCTTTCTGTAACTTTCCCAGCAAAATATCAAACGCCTTTATCCACATTGCAACCGGCGCGTACACCTCGTTCAATTCCGTGTTTGTAAAAACACCCTTCTTGGTGCCGTATTCAGGCGTGTCGACATCGAACTCCACATTGGCCTCGAGGATCGGGTCAAGTTTGTCGTTGATGGCGATAACTTTGATCTGCTGCGTCGAGAGATCGAAGCCCTAATGGTTTGAGTAAGCACGGCGGTTCACCGGAAATTTAAAACATTAGAATCAAAAACTCACCAAGAAAAGATCGTCGCTCATTTTGATTCTATTGCTGCGAGGGCTCTAACCACTGCAACGGGTGTCGTCTGAAGAAAGGCCACGGTGGCACGACAATGACAAGTCCGACAGAGAACAGGAACGCGCTGATGTAGCACGTCAAGGATATATCACCGGCGACTAGACCCACGAGAAACGCTAGAATCTAGCAACAAAAATCAGGATCAGCATTCAGTCACGATTCCAGGTGTATGACAGAACTTACACCAGCGGCCGCGACGAGGTAGAGAGTGATGGTATCTGCGAGTTTCTGGCCAACAAGGTCCTGCGGTCGTCAGTAAAGCTTACAATGCACAGTAAAATCTCTGCTACGCACAATCGGGCCTTCCAGGACGAGCGATACGAAGCTGTTCATTGGGGAGATCGGGGAGGGGCGTGGGACGGGTTAAAAGGGCCGTGTTCGTGCGGAGGAGCAGGCGCCGAAGGCGCGTTTGGCGCCTAAAGACGGCCCCGCGGGT
This sequence comes from Myxozyma monticola, assembly GCA_030568405.1. Taxonomy (NCBI): domain Eukaryota; kingdom Fungi; phylum Ascomycota; class Lipomycetes; order Lipomycetales; family Lipomycetaceae; genus Myxozyma; species Myxozyma monticola. The sequence goes on along the minus strand of JAJLTV010000167.1, from coordinate 1,233 downwards.
TCTTCTGGGGTGTCGATCACGGGTGTTCTGTGTTTTCTAGTGCGCTGCATCCGCACCCAGCTTTATGCTGCCTACCCGCCGGCAAAAACGAGCTTCCCCGGTCCCCCCATAAAGCTTCTGGTAGAATCAGGGCTTTGGAACGCGGTTCCAGCTCAATTGGTGTAATTGATGGAGTTGCAACAATTTTCATCTACAGTACTACATATCAATGAGCAACTCGCCATGGCTCAGTCCTGCAAGTCAGTGTTACCAGCCAGCTCATGTTGATGTCCGGCAGAATCGGCTAAAACCAGCTCGGCTCGCATTCCGTTTTGGGCAGTAGCTTTTAAAGTTTCGATGTCCCTAATAGGAACTATCCGACAGAAGTCAACATATGGAAGAGGAAAAAAATTAGATAAAACTAATCGGCAATTCAATAGCTATTATATACCCAAATTCAAAAGCAAGAACATTTTTTACCACTGCAGCTAACAACTGCAGTCTCCGCGCTCCGAGGAAAATATAAAACAAGAAAAAAGCAGCATATGATCATGTTCAACACTGTATGACAAACTGAAAACATCTAATCGACCTCCTCCATGGCGGACTCGGCAGCAACCTCCTCGACCGGCTCCTCAGAGGCGGCAGCAGGCGCCTCCTCCTCGGCCTCGTCGATGTTCAGACCCAGCGAGATGAGTCTGTTGATGCGAGAAGCAAACGAGTTGGGCTCCTCCAGAGTGAATCCAGAAGTAAGCAGAGCAGTCTCGTACAGGAGAGTGGTCAAGTCACGAACAGTACGGTCGTTGACACCGTCAGCCTCGACCTTGTTCTTCAGCTCCTTGATGATAGGAGACTTGGGCGAAATCTCAAACGTCTTCTTGGACGACATGTACGACGACATGCTGGTGTCACGAAGAGCCTGCGCCTTCATGATACGCTCCATGTTGGCAGACCAGCCGAACTGTCCGGTACGGATGGCAGCAGGCGCATCAACCAGCTTGTGCGAAACAACGACCTTCTCGACCTTGTCGCCAAGAATCTCCTTCAGGCTCGCGGCAAGCGCTTCGAACTCCTTCTCCTCGGCCTCACGCTGAGTCTTCTCCTCCTCAGTCTCCTCAAGCTCGTAGTCCTTGGTGATGTCGACCAGAGTCTTGCCTTCGTACTCCTTGAGCTGAGTCATGGCGTACTCATCGATGGGATCAACCATGAACAGAACCTCAAAGTTCTTGGCCTTCAGGGCGTCAAGGAAGGGCG
>JAJLTV010000166.1:0-15427 GCA_030568405.1 Myxozyma monticola | reverse complement strand
ACCTTAGGAGATTACAATTAGTTACATCATCACTAATTCATTAGCAGATGTTTAGGAATTGTATGTAGCTTCTGCACTCCCTTAAGCTCTTCGCTTCCGCGCACGCCCGCCCTTTGTCCGTCGATATCCCGCCTCCATTACGTCTTACTCTCCCCTCTATACGCACTGCAACTACACAAGCAAGATGGCTGATATCGATGTCGACAAAGTGCTTTCCAAGCTTACTCTTGATGAGAAACTTAAGCTACTCTCTGGTATGTTTTTCGAATGTGGGATTCTGTTTTTAATCTGACACCCGTGCAGGCATCGATTTCTGGCATACAGCAAGCATTCCTCGGCTTGGTGTTCCATCGTTGCGGTTCTCAGATGGTCCCAATGGTGTTCGCGGAACGCGATTTTTTAATGGTATTCCGGCTGCGTGTTTCCCTTGCGGGACTGGTCTGGGAGCGACATTCGACGTCGACCTACTCCTCGAGGCGGGCCGAAAGATGGGCGAGGAAGCTAAGTTGAAGGGCGCTCACGTCCTTCTTGGGCCGACTGTCAACATGCAGCGGTCACCTCTAGGAGGTCGCGGTTTTGAGTCGTTTTCCGAGGATCCTTTGTTGTCTGGCACCGCTGCTAGTGCTATCATAAACGGCATCCAAGATACGGGCATTGTCGCCACTATCAAGCATTTCGTTGGAAACGATCAAGAGAATGATCGTATGGGTGTCAACGCTATCATCTCAGATCGCGCTCTTCGTGAGATTTACCTCATGCCCTTTCAGATTGCAATGCGAAATTCTTCGCCAAAGGCTTTCATGACTGCGTACAACAAAGTTAACGGTGTCCATGTGACCGAGAACAAGTTCTTTCTTGATGATATTTTGCGAAAGGAATGGGGATTCAATGGTCTTATTATGAGTGACTGGTACGGAATATACTCAACGGAAGCGCCATTGACTGCTGGCGTTGACATTGACATGCCCGGTCCAACAGGTTTCCGTGGTGAGCTCGCCGGTCGCAGTTTGCTCTCTAAGAAGTTTTCAGTCACGATCGTAAATGATCGCGTGCGCAATGTTCTCAACTTGGTCAAAACATGTGCCGCCAGTGACGTCCCTGAAAATGCTCCCGAGACAACCGGTAACACTCTTGAGACTGCTGCATTGCTGCGTAAAATTGCTGCCGACTCCATTGTGCTTCTCAAAAATGAAGACAATATTCTGCCTTTGAAGAAGAGTGTAGCGACTGCCGTTATCGGTCCCAATGCAAAGCGTTCCTCTTACTGTGGCGGTGGATCAGCTAGTCTCCGACCTTACTACATTGTTTCGCCGTTTGATGGTATTGCAGAGAAGCTAGATGATTTGGTATCCATAACGTACGAGGAAGGCTGCGTGGCGTTCAAAGTCATGCCACCGATCGGTGCTGGCATTATAAATGCGAGGCAAAATTCTGGGTTCATGTTCAACGCTTACAGAGAGCCGCCTAGCGTGAAGGATCGCCGGCCAGTGGACAGTCTTGAGCTCAGTGACGCAAACGTGAAGCTGATTGATTATTGTCTTCCTGCAGATCCAAAACTGAAGACATACTATGGCGATCTGATCGGTTACTTCACTCCTGAAGTTTCGAGCATGTATGAATTTGGTTTAACAGTCTATGGCACAGCAAAACTCTACGTTGACAGTGAACTATTGATTGATAACGAAACTGTCCAGACCGCTGGTGGTACCTTTTTCGGTAATGGAACGGTTGAGGAACGCGGAACGATCGAACTGACCGCAGGCAATACCTACGAAATCAAGATTGAGTTTGGAAGTGGTCCCACGTCGACTCTGCCTACAGTTGGTCTTCTTGAACTGGGTGGAGCTATGCGCGCGGGCATGGTTCGCAAGTACGCTGCGGACGAAGGAATTGCGCGCGCCGTCGAGGCTGCTAAGAAGGCCGATCAAACTGTGCTTTGCATCGGTCTCAATGGAGATTTTGAAACTGAAGGAGCCGACAGACCTAACATGACTCTGCCGTCCGTTATAAATGATCTAGCAGATGCTGTACTTGACGCTAATCCTAACACCGTCGTTGTGATACAGTCCGGTACGCCGGTTGAGATGCCGTGGCTATCAAAGGCAAAGGCGGTCGTACAGGCATGGTATGGCGGTAATGAATCTGGAAATGGTATTGCGGATGTTCTGTTTGCCGACGTTAATCCTGCTGGAAAACTTCCGTTGTCTTTTCCGATAAGGGTCCAGCACAACCCCGCATTTCTGAATTTCAAATCTGAAGGTGGCCGAACGCTCTACGGTGAAGACGTTTACATCGGATACAGATATTATGAACTCGTCGAGCAAGCCGTGCAATTCCCATTTGGCTTTGGTCTTTCATACTCCAAGTTCTCTATCCTTGATCTCTCGGTCTCTGTCGTTGATACGGCCGATAACATCTCTACTTCGCCTAATCTCGGCTCTCTTATTGTCAGCGCAATGGTCACTAATGTCTCCGGTCCCGCTGGTTCCCACGTTGTTCAGGTTTACATATCTGAATCAGCACCTCTGATCACCCGTCCGCTTAAGGAACTCAAGGGATACACCAAAGTCAAGCTTTCATGTGGCGAGAGTAAGGCCGTGTCAATTGCTATTCCTGTTCGAGACGCCGTGTCCTATTGGGACGAGACTGAGGATAAATGGATTGCCCAGAAGGATGCTTACTCAGTATTTGTTGGCTCTTCATCTGCAGATGTTAAGCTCGCTGGAAAGTTTCAGATTGCAGAGACTTTGTGGTGGCGCGGACTGTAGCCTGTGAGCGTATTGATTTTGGAGAATATAGAGTCAGTAAATTACCAGTCATTCTACCGCTCCCGGCATTATATCGCTGCTTTAGATAGTAGACCTTGCCAGATCTCCCAGATCCAGATATGACCGTTAACGACCCAATACCAAAACGGCATGTAGTAAGAGAAAAAATGCTGACCATAAAGTACGTAGCTGTATGTAGTCAGATTTATAGGCTCTAGAACACAACCATCGATTTGCCTCCCCAACGGACGGTTTCAAAATCTGGTATCTAAAGCACTCGATAATTTAAATGCAGCATCGCTCAGCTTTCGCATCAGTCTATAAATTCATCAATCTGCAGGAGTTCTCTTACTTGTCGTGAGCAGCAGCGATATAGAAGACGACATGACCTAGGAATCAAGAGCAAGAGAAGATACAATATACAAGTATTTTAAAAATCAGTACGAGTGATCACCATTTCCTTTCCCAGAAGAGAGTACAATAGTGATAATTGACAAAGCCGCTCGCGAGTCCAGGAACGGCTATAAGTAGACAACTACAACTTTTGACTGCCTTGAACTAGAGGGCCCAGCGACGGGCCAGCGTCATCTTGATATAAATGTAGGTCCTGGGAAAGTAGGCCAGTGGTACCACTATGTTGCTACGGCCATGAGTCGCTACAAATTGTGGGGTAGATCCAGATTGCGAGAGCGCGTAAACTCGTGCAGCCAAAGCGATCGAGATCCGCGTAAACCACGTTCTCACGCTAGAACTCAAATAAGATAATAGAAAATATTAGAAAGATAATCAAAGGATATTAATCATATTATTCTAAATTGTGATAGTGACTAGTGAGCTACTTTCATTCTTCATCAGCCTAGCAAACAATTGTTGTGCAGTTGGCATTTGCAGTCTCCGATCCAGACGCGCTAGCTGACGCCAGAAAGTGAGACAATCTCTACCTTCTCCCAGCTCTCACCAACGCCTTTCCCGCTCTCGCTTACCATATCCTACTCCTACGACCAGTCCACAGTCTCTGTAGTCTCCCAAGCTTTGGTACTCAAAAATGCAATGTACTCCGACCTATCACCTACATACGCTCATGCTCAAGAAAGTATAGGAAGATAAAATCTGCTTCTATTCTAGGTAGCCGACTCATCTCAGCTTCTCCGCAAGGATAAGGTCCCAGTTCATTCCCGGGCATAAAAAAGTCTCGCATTCAGTGTCGCCATTGTAGAGCTTACTGCGGCTATTGGTAAAGGTAGATTTTGTGCTAAATGGTCAAACGCTCAGTGGCGGCCAGTACATGAACATCCATACGTTCCATCAACCTGCTCCTTGGAATTCGCAGCACAGTCAGCAATACATTCTAGCACTGCCACGGTCCACAATGATTCCATCTTCTTGGCCCCGATCTCTTGGTCTCTTCTGTCAGCACATATTCTGGGTCGACCGAGGAGGCTGTCATCATTGTTACGTGCGCCAGCAAGTACCTCATTAGCAGTCCCATAACGAGAGATGGTGGTATGAGAGTTCTACAGCCGGTAGACATTCTGGAGCCGGCAAGTGTTTTTTAAACTCAGCCCCTTCAGAGTTTTGCTCTAAAACATTCGCGACTTTTTGAGCTTCTAATAGATCCGCCAAGCAGTTATTCGACGTACATAGATCAACTCCAGCTATGCAACGATGTTTTTATCGGTAGTGTTCTTGTGAAGCTCAGTTTTGCTAAGACAGAACGCGCGATAATCAATGATGCTGAATTCCCTAATACGACAACGTTCCACAGCGTCGATAGACAATGCTTAAGTAGTGTCCAGAAAAGCGTGCGTATATCGTCTGATTAGCTGGTCAGACCACGTCGGCCTAAGTGGTGGAGTGGAGAGTATATTCAGAAACTATGGCTTACAAGGTGACCCTCCAAGATTTCAGATCGAGACTCAAAGACTCGGCTGTGAAGGACGCGCTGGACTCTTTGATACCTGTGAGACTTACATCGGAGAATGTGGCTGAGCGGCACGTTGAGAGTCATTGCCGGGCGATTGAGGCGTTTTATTCGACAACGAGGTATGCCTGTTCCGATTAATGCTGCTAATGCCAAAGGTGAAAAGATTGATACGTTCGCCAAGTTGCATGACGGAATCTGACATGGATTGAGAATGAAAAAGATGGAAAGCTCCAAGTCTACGTTCAAGCCTAATTGTGTCATTATTTGGCGGAACCTCGTGTATTATCCAGTTTATGCTATCAGCATTTCCCGCAATCCCACAGATGTGTACATTTTGACGTTCAGCTGTCTCATATTGCAGATTTCCAAAAGGCCTGTCGCCACCGTTCTGGCACGTAGATCGTAGTCCGACGCTAGATGTCTAAAGCATATTGGTCTTTTTGATGGTACACTGTCCACTAGTAGGTCTTCTGATGAGATGGGCGCTGTGTGCCTATATTAGCAATTCAATTTCCGATATCGACACGATGAATTTGCTAGTCAATCCAACTCTTCTGTTGACCAGCTGAAAATCGATTATGCGAAAGTGAATCCCAAGAGCGGAGCGATTGCTTTAGGAGACCCCGACTGGTGCTACGGAGTCGGAGTCGAAGGATATCGACACGATGAATTTGCTAGTCAATCCAACTCTTCTGTTGACCAGCTGAAAATCGATTATGCGAAAGTGAATCCCAAGAGCGGAGCGATTGCTTTAGGAGACCCCGACTGGTGCTACGGAGTCGGAGTCGAAGTTGAGGCGGAGGGTAACTCTATTGATGGAACTATTGAGGACAGATAAAGAGCTGCGAATGGAGTATGATTTTAAGATAAGTTCTTTTCGTACGTATAACTAACTAGACTAGACCTTCGAATTTTAGTATAGCTGCGCTCGGTTTCGCGAACTTCTGCGATTCTGCGATAATTAACACCACAAATGCTTTGAGCTATAGCTGAGTGACCGTGTGAACATATTTGGCACAAATTAATGCGCCTGGATCCTTAGCGGCATTTATTTGTGTACGTCACTTTTTGCTGTTCACGATGTTGTACAGAGCTTGTTCCAGCTCAAGCTGAAAGTGTCTCAAAGGTCTATCACCGGCAGGCATCACCTGAGTGAACAATGATGCAGTCACGCCACTCTCGCGATCAATAAACCAGATCAGATTCGGCAATCCACCCCAATTAACGGTATTCTTGCGCCTTCTTCCTGCGACGTCCTCGCTATTGACAACTCCGCATAAGCAATGAGTGAGTTCCATACAATCCTGCCATATAAATGGCGACTGCGTGTAGATCGGCGCCTGGGTTTCGTCTTCATTAGCACCAATAATGAATTCACGTAGCCCCGCATTAGATCCGGCACCTAATTGCGGACGGAATAGTTCATCAACAGATGCCTTGCTTAGCAATATTCCTCCTCCGGCTAGCAATGCGGCCAGAAGCTTGCTATAGTCGTTTGCCGTCGAGTATAAACCCGCTCCACCAAGCGCGTCGCAGCATTCAAACATCCATGGCGATGGGCTGGCCCTGAGATTCTGCAATCCAGCTCCTTTTTCACGGTGACCAGTCTCCTGAAGGTCGTTGCTAGTAAGACCGCGTTTGCTAGGAAAGAATGTCGTGTTTGTGGCCCCAAGCGGCTGCCAGATGTACTTTTGTTGATATTCATCATATTCCATGCCGGTTAGTTTTTCAATGACTTTTCCTGCCCAATCAAGACCAGGTCCATATTTCCAAAATGTGCCCGGCTGAAAGACCAAAGGATGCAAGTGTCTTTCAATCATTCCAGAAAACATATTTTCTTGACGACCGGTCCAGGCTAAGTATTTCGTTAAGAGCGGATTTCCTCCATCGTAGCAAAATCCAGACGAATGAGTTAGCAAATGCCTATATGACAATAGAATCAGTAAGAAGTCTTGTAAAATGCAATAGTCATAGCACATTTACCGCAACGTAATCGGTCCTTTGATATCTTCCAAAATGGGAGATCCGCTTGGTTTCTCGGTCGGTTTCGCTTTGTAGAACTCGCTCCCGTCCGACGCCGCGTTCTCAATTTTAAACTCAGTCTTGTTTGCCTGTCGAGCTTTGCTGTCTTCACCTTCAAAACCTGTGAGAACTTTCAGCGCCTTGAGCTGAGGAAGCACATCGCGCACGTCATCATCCAGTCCGATAAGTCCGCGCTCCACAATTTGCATTGTTGCCACGGACGTGGTCAGCTTCGACAGGCTTGCGAGCCATGTCATTGTATCAGCCGTCAGCGGCTCCGAGCTACTGATATCTACCTTTTGGTAGCCATAAGATTTGCGGTAAATATCATTGCCTGGCGAAATCATCAATATTTTCTTGTCTCTCGTTACGGCAGTACAGATATGGGCGTACCATCGCGATCAATGGCTACAAACGTAGCACCGTGAATACTGCCAGTTGTAGGGTCAATATACTTTTTCATTATAGCGTCGAGTTCTGCCATTGATTCTGATGGTCGACCAGATTTGAAAGTTATGGAGAAATTTCACGAGTAAGCGAGCCTACACGATCCATTTCCAGTCTGTTGTTTGAGATCTGTTAATATAGGTCACGCGAGTTTTGCAATTTCTTGTATTGGTTCAAATAGCACAAACTGACTAACCGAACAAGCCGAGTTATCCAGAGCCCGAGCCTCATATTAGCCGAACGTGCCTGGAATTGACATCTCATTTTCGGCGGAGCTCGTACCGTGCACAAACAACTTAGCCGAGGTCGGCAATGCGGGCCGCAACACCGTACTATCCCCGCAATTCTGGACCATCTTACTTATGCTTCTGTTTATTCTGTTTATGCTTCTGTCAGCTTGAGTCGGCAACAACGCCACTTTTAGCGCCTTTCGAGAGAACTCGAAGTCCAACCGGATCCATTCGGCACTCGGCAACCTTCGGATCTTCTGGCAATTGTAAGGTGCAGGCTAATTCGCGTCGGTGGCCAATTAGATCATTAGATGCATCCATTTTACCCCATTTTACCAGGTGGAAACTATCGAATATTTAGAAGCTTAATTTATCCTCTCAAGGGTATGATGGAAGGCCGGCATTCAACGCAGACTACAGAGTTTACAACCGAGACCAATCACTAATGGATTTTGCCAGTTTAAAGACTACTAGAGCATAAGTGACATATGTCACGAATGTCGCGAATGACTACCATCCTTGACACAAGTACTCGCGCTCTATCGATGATTGATGAAATTGAGCCAGATGATCAGGTACTACAGGCAAGCTGATACATACTTGCCTATAGTCGGCTGATCAGACTCCTGACAAATGCGACCACGATTGCATTCCTTCAGAAAGAGGGGCTAGTTTTCAAACAGGCGAGGCAGGTGAGCCCAAGAATCTCTGAGCAGACCGTTTATATATCTGGGAGCCTGAAAGAGGCTGAGACACTCTGGCATCCTATAACAGGATACCTCTCTTTCGCCAAACTTGCTGTCAGCTGGACCGAACAGTGCAGCCCCCCTACAGCATACGTAAAAATAGCAGACAGGTATATTCTTCGGACGCACAAATCATAATACGGATAGACTATAATCTTGTTTCTTTCCAGGAAAGTAGAGGGAAACAGTTGGACTAGGAGTAGATGGAGAATTCTGGAATCCGGATTTAACAAAACCGCGTGTCTATCGATGTATGCATGGAAAATAAGCCGGCAGACGGTACAGAAAGCACATGAGTTTCCGAACAAACGATGATACTGAGCTAGTCGCACATGTACTTCTCTATGGCATACATAGATTACGGCTGGCAGTGCGCCTGACTTTGGAGTGCCCTGATCATCCTGATGCAGATAGTCAAACTTCTGTAGACTTGCAGAGGCGCAGCAGCAGATGCTGAGGCCTAAGGTGAGTAAGGAGACTATAATATTGGCATCCAGCTTCAAAAGAATTTTAACAAAGTCAGACTGAGCTAGCTGTGTAGGGACTAGGGCTCTAGGCGGTGTAGCTACGGTCTTCATGGAGACTACGTAGTGAACTCACTCATGATGTACTAATAGTCTATTCCAGTACACAGTAACACAGATATGCAAATAGCCAATAAATATGAAACTCAAGATTTATGGCTAAAGTTGACTTAAAGTTACAGAATAAAGTTAACGTTAGCTAACTATAAACTTGGGCGGCTGAAGCTAAATTAACGTTGGTGCGGCGGTCCCGCGCATGCAATGCTTCCTACCCACAGTATAACGTTACTCCCCGCAATTCCCCGCTTTACGTTTAAGATCGAGTTTGTTCCGGCCTGGATTCTAATTTAGCCTTTATTTCTCACAATATTTCTGTTTCTGAGGAGGAGGAGGTCAGCTGAGGCAGAGGGCCGTAGCTCACGCAGTAGGAAGGTCCACTGCTTAAATATCCCACGATGGACTGTGGCAGCGTTCTCCGCCCGGCTTATGACGCAGATCCTCGCAACGCCACGCTATCACGATGGAGAACACAGACTCGAAGCTCCCTACCTCAGGTGTCCACCTTGAACGCCGTGATGTCAAACTTGAGGACGTACTTCCGAAAAACGCCAAGCCTTGGTACCGCCGACCCAACCTACTTCTGCTCAACTTCTGGCTGCTTTGCCCTATCTTCTCATCCTCTAACCAAGGATTTGACGGTACGATGGTGAATGGACTGCAGTCCCAGTCTCAGTGGCAGAACTTTTTCGATCACCCAACGGGCTACAGACTCGGCAATATCTCCGTAGCACTTGCGTTTGGTACCTGCGCTGGAATCATTCCCGGTGGATACATTGCCGATAAGTTTGGACGCCGTGCTGGAATCGGTACTGGTGCAGCTCTTGTTATCGTCTCTACAATTATTCAGGGTGCTGCCCAGAACTACGGCATGTTCTTTTCGGCGCGTATTATCCTCGGTCTCGGTTCTGTCATCTCTATCATCTCTTCGCCTTCACTTATCTCGGAGATTGCATATCCGACCCATCGTCCTGTAGTGACCGCTGCATACAACGTTCTCTTCAATGGTGGCGCTTGTCTCTCGGCCTGGATCACATATGGAACGTACTTTATGGGAGCAACAAACAACTGGTCATGGCGAATTCCTTCTATTCTCCAAGCCCTTTTCCCTATTCTCCAGCTTTCTATGGTATTTTTCATCCCTGAATCTCCACGCTTCCTTGTCTTTAATGATCGCATCGATGAGGCTCGCGCTATTCTAGTCAAGTACCACGCGGATGGAGATCAAAGCTCACCACTTGTCGACTTTGAGCTTAGTGAGATTATTCAGGCAATCGAGATGGATCGTGTGCAGAAAACTGTCTCAGTCATGGTGCTCTTCGCGCGGGAAAACCGGAAGCGCATTTTTGTGGCTGTTTTTGTGCCATTTATGCAACAGATGTCGGGCGGTGCTCTGCTGTCCTACTACTTATCTCTTGTTCTGGACTCCATCGGTATCACTACGTCCACGCAGCAGTTGGTCATCAACGGCTGTTTGCAGATCTACAACTTCTTCACTGCAGTTTTTTTGATTTCACTGGTACCTCGTTTTGGCCGTCGAACGCTGTTTCTTACCTGCATGAGTCTCATGTTTGCTATTTTCATTATCTGGACCATCCTCTCAGCCCTTAATCAAGAACGAAACTTTGAGGACAATGGTCTTGCTAAGGGCGTACTTGCGATGATCTTCCTATATTTTTTCGCGTCCAACATTGGTCTCATGGGTCTTCCGTATGTCTATTTGACGGAAATTCTACCGTACTACATTCGCTCTAAGGGTATGGCAATCGGCCAGTTTGTCAATGTGGCTACGAACGTGTTCCAGTCATACGTAAACCCGATAGCAATGGAGGCGATCAGCTGGAAGTACTACATTGTATTTTGTTGCGTCATTGCTTTTGAACTTGCTGTGGTATATTTTGTCTTCCCTGAGACTAAGGGACTAACGTTGGAAGAGGCTGCCGATGAGTTCAACAAGTCATACAAGCCACCGTATGATAAGGCAATTGAAATTGAGCGTCCTGACGATGTAAGTGCACATGAGATGGAATAGTCAAGTGGTTTATACTTTATTGAGCACCTTTTGCGTTCATGTAATAAGTTAGTTAATCTGAAATTCTAAATCTGTCGAGAACATGAATTTCCGGGACTTGAGTGACTAGATGGAGTCATTGTATAAGTATTACGGAGCAAGGAGTAAGTAACTCTCCGCCTAGCTCAATCTTCAAGTGGAACCCTTCATAGTCTAGTCGCACTTGGTCAGGCCTTGCGAAAGTGGCACTCGGCCGGTGGTGTGCTTTGGGTCGTGACTGTGTTTCATCTACAGACGTTCGTGTTCGAGTATTCGCTTTCGGATGAAGCTGCCAACAATGCGCGCGCTCGGTGACTACGTCGATGGGTGGGCAGGCTGGGGCATTCGCGCGATTGGGGTCGACCTTTGCCTCGACCTGTTGTTAAAATCGCGCACGACTGATCCACCTAATTTTATTGCTATTTGCCATCAAATCTTTATAATATGTGCTCCAGAACAGTCGCTATCCAATGCGCCTGTTTATGTCGGTGTGCAATGTTTGTTGACATTGATGCACTGCCGCAGTCACTCGATGCTTGCTATTCTATACCTCAACTTCGCAGCAGCTCACAAATCCTAGCTCATGTCCGGTTCTGGGCTATGTGTTGTGTTTGTTAAGTGGTAGAAATCTCAGACTACATTGGTTAGGTGGAAGATACGCTACGAAATTATAAGTCACGAAGTAGGAAGATCGACCGGGGAATGCGCGACGCGCAAAGTCCGAGCGATGTTGCGGCGCTGTGAACAATGCCGGAGCTTACCAATTCCAACGGTGACACATGCTTCGTAATTTATCGGGGATTATCCCTCGGAACAATGCCTTTAATTTCTGTCTGCAAACTCTGCAGTCTGCATGGAGTATTGGAAATCAGATTCAGATAGCCAGATCGCCAGAAATTGGCCTTGGGCGCTCCCTTGAGTATATATTGCTGGTATGGGCCCTGATACACGCAGCACCGCGCTACACCTCAACTATGCGCGCCAGATCTCCCATTATCCTCATCCTGGGCGCAGGTCCCAATATTGGCCACGCCGTTGCGCGTCCTTTTGCCTTGAAAGGCTACAGAGTTGCTCTTGCTTCTCGTTCACTGAAGGAGGAAGACAGCACGGATACTCAATTGCACATTTCGAGTGATTTCTCAAACACAGACGATGTTGTGAACGTGTTCAGCAAGGTTCACAAAGCGTTTGGTATCCCAAGTGTTGTCGTTTATAACGGTAAGTCCTAAGTAATTGGATATTCACGGCCACCTTCGAGCATTTGTTAATATCTACAGTCAGCGCCTCTACACTCACCCCGCCCGAGAGCCCATTCGCCCTTCCGCTGGCTGCTCTCAATCGCGACTTAGCGATCAACGTCACCAGCGCTTTTTTCACTGCGCAACAGGCCACTATTGGTTTTGAGCAGCTTCCCGCCTCGGCTTCAAAGGCATTTATTTACACTGGAATATTTTGAACGTTGCTCTGATCCCGGGTTTCATTGATCAAGGCATTGGAAAAGCCGCTGGCGCCCATATGATCTGGGCTGCTTCAGCTGCTTATAAAGACCATGGATATAAGTAAGCCATCTTCTTTATGCTTTGAGTTATTTTGTTACTTAAGATGTTGACTCTTTGCAGATTTTATTACGCTGACGAACGGAAGCTGGATGGATCGGCAAAGTATAGGGTCGACGGAGAAGCGCATGCCAAACTATTCTGGGAACTCTCAGAATCGAAAACGCAAGGTCCTTGGTTGCAGACGTTTGTTCAAGGTGTAGGTTACAAGGACTTTGGACGTATCCAGTTCTAGTCTATGTATTATCTTAATTTACTTGACTGCGCCTTCTACTGGCGGATACAGTTGTACGCTCAAGCCGTAATCTTTTCATCTCGCACCCTCCTCAACCTTGAGCTATTAATTTCCAATCATAATTTTTTCATGGTTACTTCTATTTTGGGACGCCAGTCTCTAGACTTTATTTGATTAGGTTCTTCTTTTTTCGTAAATGTAACATTGACAGCTATGAAGTAATGCACACCGTTGCACTAGTATATGGTCAGTGTGTGGCCCTCAGTTCAGACCTTTACGTTAGAAGCTTGTCAAGACGGACGGTCGCGGCTGCAAGAGCTGCCTTTGTGTTGAACTCTCCATACCACTGCGGCTGCATTGCTGCCAAAGACGTCTCGACCTCAGTATAAGTGGTACCGACGATGGCAATACAATTACCGTTTGTAGAAGGATTCGTAGCCAGATATGTTGCTGCCATAGCGACAGTCTCAGGCTTGCTCACTGGAGCACCAACCGAGAGGTATGCCTTGGCTGCAACCGACGGGAAGAGAGCCGTTTCTAGATTGTTAGATATAGAATAGCATATTCCGATAAAACTTACCAGTCCCTCCAGGTGCAAGAGCTCCGACGTTGACACCGAAATCCATGGTCACGGTTTTAAGAGCACGTAGAAGACCAACAACACCATGCTTCGACACTGAGTAGATCGGGATATTTGGTCTGGCATTGTAACTAGATGAAGATGCCGTAAGAACAAGTCCTCCACCAGGAGTAGCATTCCTAATCATATAGTGGATAGCGAGTTTTGCGGCTAGTCGGCTATGTTAGCAGGAATTGCGTATTCAGAGGCGGAAATTCTGGAACATACTCATAACAACGCCCTTGACGTTTACCTCGATAACGGCAAATCTAGGCGGCTCGAGTTCACCATTGGCATCGAAGCTATCTTCAAGATACGTTCCACCTTCGCCGATTCCGGCATTGGCAAACACGTAATTGATCTTTCCAAATTTCTTCCACGTGAAATCAAACAGTGCCTTGAGATCGTCCCAGCTCGTTACATCGCACTTTTGAAAAATCGCCTTCCTGTATTCAGAATTGTTAGATAATGCAATAAAGCAGAAGAGTATTCATGGGATCATACCCTTTCGTTTCCTTCTCGACCGCTTCGCCCAAGATCGGGTTCATATCACCGCAGACAACATGGCCACCGCGGTCGGTAAGGAACTTCACAATGCTCTTGCCAATTCCACTGCCACCGCCTGATTCAGTCAGTCGTTGACCCTCGTCCTAATACTTCTCAGACTACACGTACCGGTGACGATGGCAACCGTGCCGGCAATGACGCCCAGGCTCTCCTCGGTAATATCAACTAGCGACATCAAGAAGTAGAATGATCTGTGTCGACAAGGGATTCTCAAATATTGGAGATTGCTGCTCGGGGATGTGTGGTTTGCAGATGGAGCAGAAGCGCGGCAATGGGCCGTACTATGCAATTCCCAGCTCTGATGTTGCCGCCGTCCGCTCATATGTCACCTTCCATCAATGAGCGGGGTAATAAAAAAACCAAAAAAAAACAAGGTCAGTCTGGCGACTCGGCTCCCGGCGACGACGGGCGGTCCAGCCCCGGACCTGTTCGGGAGGTTATGAGTGTCCGAGCCGGCCGAGCTTAGCCGCGGGCGTCCGGCGTCTGAAATGGCGATCGGATCCGGACGAGTCGTGCGGGGATCGAAACTGTGTGGTGGCTCTGCAGTTCTGCACGACTTGTCGCTTGACACTTGCCGCTTGTCAAGTGACCAGCGAGCTATCCTCTGATACCTTGACCCCCGCATCCCATTGTCATTGCAATGTATTCAGTATTGCGGATCGTAATCGGAAGTGAATATTACATTAGTGACAATGATCGGTTGATAATTTATCGCGTTATTACTTGATCGAGAGCGGGCTCTGTAGGGTTTTTGGCATCCGCGCGTAGGGGTTTTAGGGTTTACATGTATTCTATATCCCAGCTCTACTTCGACAAACCCGGAAAAAGTTCCGGTCAGGTGCATGTTGTATCACCATGCCATCATCAGATTCGGCGCGCCGTTACTTGCAATTTGTCAATACCTTATCTGCAACGGAATCCGCCGTCAATTGGCATGCGAACTCCCGTGATATAGTCCGACGCGGAGCTACAGAACAAAACTGTGATTCCCTTGAAATCGTCCGGAACTCCCCAGCGTGCCACAGGTGTTCATGACATAACAAACGCCTCGAGTTCTTTCTCATTCTCCAGATAGGCTTTGGTAAGCGGCATCAAAATATAGCCCAGACGAAGACAACTGACTTGAGTGTTATACTGGGCCCATTCGTTTGCAAAGGCTGACGTGAACTGGTTCAGCGCTCCTTTGGTGCCAGTATAAACCGAGATGTCAGTGTTGGCAATTGTGCCCGCAATCGACGAAACGCTCAGGATCTTTCCGCCCTTCTCTATCACTGCTGCCCAATGTCTTGCGGAAGAACGTACGGCGCGATCATGTCGATACTGACGACCTTCTCGCGGAACGCATCGTCAACCTCGAGAATCTTGCGATAGCCGCTTAGACCGGCTATATTGACCAGGATGTCAAATGCGTGTTCATCGGCCTCCATTTGTGCGGTGACGGCGTGAATATTGGGAACGCTCGCGAGATCGCAGTCGTAGACAGAGACTGTGCGACCAAGTGTCCGCAGTGAAGCGGCCATGTCAGATTTCTCTCCAGGAACTTGGATGATAACAATGTCGGCTCCGGCCTCTGCTAGAGCGGTCGCCATTCCACCGCCAATTCCGCCGTTTGCGCCGGTGATGAGAGCTGTTTTGCCGTTGAGGCGGAAGCGGTCGAGGACAGGAGCAGAAGACATTTGGGA
>JAJLTV010000165.1:0-15822 GCA_030568405.1 Myxozyma monticola | reverse complement strand
TAAGTATGGGAGAGGCCCAAAACCTTAAAATTATTTCAAATACATTTTGTAGATAGATGTAGATTTGGCGCCCTCGAGGGCCTGGGAATCAGAACAAAATGCACGAGATCGTGCATCTGTCGTTCTCTGCCGCTGCGAACCATGTGACGACGCACTTCTTTAACAGACAAGAGTCGTACTTTACATATGGCGTGGACGAGAGCAATTTCACGATCGCCAACGAGAACGAGAAGGAGAACGGACAGCAGCGCAGCGTCGTGGATCCGTACATCAGTTTCCGGGCCGGTCTTGGAGCGGATAAGACGACGGAGACGTTTACACCGCGATGTGTGCTGTGGGATTTGAAGGGTATGTTTTGTCTTATTTTGTGTGCAATTGTGGCATTGGCTGACTTGCAGGTGGGCAGGGTGCGCTGAAGCGGTATAACGCGCAGTACGACCCAGGCGACGCGGTTCCTCAGGGTGTAGTCAAAGTCGAACAGCCGCGAGTCCGCGAAAGCGCATGGGTGAAAGCACTGGACGCGGGAAGCGAGCAAATGCCGACTCTGACGGACGCGAGTGCGCGGTACTGGACCGACTACTGTGGAGTCTATCACCATCCACGAGCGCTGGCTGAGTTGAGTTCTGCATACGAATACGACCCCGTCAGTGCGCCGAAGGGTCGCGTGCGAGGAGCCTCGAATAAGACTGCAAGTAGCAATAGCAGCAGTAGCGAGTTTCGACAGTTTGACACCGGCGTGGAGCAATACGAAGCAGCTGGCGCGGACGTCATGGAAGATCAAGTCCGGTTGCTGCTAGAAGAGTGCGATCTTATTGGAGGTTTGAATGTGGTTGTGGACGTCGACTCTGGCTGGAGCGGATTTGCTGCTCAGGCGTTGCGCGATGTGCGGGATGCATATGTTCCGCGCGGAACTATCGTCGTTTGGGGAATTGAAGACGCTGGAGGGGTATCTGGTCGCGACGAGCAGGCGTCACGTGTGCGCGGAATTCTGGCACTTTCGACACTGGCAAGCGCATACGTGCCGCTTGTGACAAAGAATGAGCTCAGTCCGTGGCGAGCGGGAGCCATATTGTCGTCCGCATTTGAGACGGTCACGTTGCCCACGAGACTTGGAGAGCGCGAGGATGGTCAAACAGGGCTTAGTCAGTTAGTCGAAGAAGCCTCACGCACAGCTGACGGTGAGCTCAGGATTCTTGGCGGATTACGGGTACGCGCGAGAGGACAAGCGGTACTGGATGTTGGTGATGCAAACAGCGTAAATGAGCGCTGGATGGACGCGCGAAGCCAGCGAAGATGGCGTGAGAAGGAAAACAGGAGAACACAGCGGATAAGCCCAATGAGCGGCGTTGCGATTGTGCGCGGAGAAAATGCGAAAGACCGTGAGAGCGCGTGGGACGCGTTCAAAATCACAGATGACGCGTGGGCACGTGCAACGCGACGCGTCGACGCGCGCGTTGCTGAACCGCGACTTGCGTCAGAGCCAATTGATGACGAGAAAGATCGAGATACCAATGCGAGAGACGCTTCGGCTGCTGAGCTGCGAAGTTCGGGTTCAACGGCGAGTTCGGCGCGCGCGATGGCCGCGTTTGCGCAGTCTCGGGGCGCGTTTAATGTTTGGTTGGACGCGGACGAGCGAGAGGAGGCGGTCGAGACGTTGCAGGAGCTTGTGACGCGCTATGGAGGCGATGGGTTTGATAGTGACTCGGATTCAGAGTAGATTGTAGCTTTATTTTTAATTCCTTGTCGAATATTAACTGTACATATCGATTTGCTGCGTTTAGGTATATCGCGGCAGGGGGCAGGGTAACAACAGACGTAAACAATTGATTCGGTCGCGACTTGACTTCTTTTAATCCTATAACGAACCTATGCGGAAGGCGGCACAACTACACTGTCTGACAGCTCGGAACTGAGAGAATCGTGGAACATTCGCTTGCTACTTGATAGCGTCACCGCCGCCTCCTCACATCCAAGCTCAAATCTGCTCCCTCAAGCACGGTCATGTCCACATACCGAGTTTACGACGCCTCCTGTACCTTGTACTGCACACCTTTATTCTTTCTGTTTCCTGATTACTATTCCAACGCAGACATATAGCACAGCGCGGAGCGCAGCCGGTTTCCAGTTCTCTATGTCCGAGGCCAAGCCTCAAAGGTCTTTGCAATTATCCGGAGCCAGAGATAGATTGAGGAGAACAAGAAGTTTTGGTGGGGTTTTAGCGTTACAAATTTGATTATTTGAATGAATACCTTGTGATATGACTCAGTGCTATACGAGTGGCATCAAAGTTGTGGGATCTAGGGGAGAATTGCGAAGTGGTTACTGATACTGAGTATTGACTACTAGTAAGATAAAATAGTATAGGTTATTATACATCAGATTCTCAGATACTATCAACGTAGAGCAATCACTGTCACATCTGCAAGCAAATCCTGTCGAGCGACGGGAGCGACGGGAAATCTGCACCCAGATTTAAAACCCAGTTGAACAAGTTCGCTTGAACATCATCGAAGTCTCTATTTGCGCAACCTCTATTATTAAGCGCTTCTAGACACTTCCGTTTGAGCGCAAGCTCCTCCTGAATGCCATTAACAGTCTTTGACCTCAACATGAAGTCATGATCAGATTGGGTTTTCTCGACCTCTTTCTGGCAATTCTGCTTTCTCGACGAGTAATAATTCATCACCACTGGTACCATCTTCAGATCAACTAGATCACAAGCCTGTGTGGCTTCCGCTCGCGTTCCCCATCGGTGTTTCCATTGTTTTTGCCATTGCTGTTCATACCTAGAGTTATATCGTGTTTCAAAACTATAATACGCAGACTCTAGAATGCAATCAATATCATCGGACTGTGAGATTGAGCGCTCGGGCACAACTGGTGTCGACTGTTGCTCAGGCGCCTGTAGCTTGGGCGGCTTTGCTTCCTGCGTTGATTCCGGTACTTTCTCAGACTTGGGATCATGCTCAGACTTGGGATCAAATTCTTTCATCTGTGACGACAAATCGCGAGAATCCATCTCAAGATCTAGAGATATCATATAAGCTTCATTTCAGTTTTTCTGGATACCACGACACCAAACATACCATGTTCACTCGCATACACTGCCTGCAAATCGGCAAGAAATCTCAACGCGTTATTCAACACATTGATTTTTCCATCAGACGACGTAGTTCCAGTCTGCGCTGACATCAAAGAAGCGCAGTACTGCTTTGTCTGCTCGACAAAATTCGCTGTGACGAGACTTTCAGGGGATTGCACCGTGGCGGCATCCGAGCGCGGGGGCACAAGAATACTGGGAATCGTTTTCATGTTGTTGCGACTTGGATTGTATATGATTTATATGTGTATTCTGTAGGATCGGTGAGGAATGAGTTGGATTGCAAAATATTGGGGGGCTGCCCGGCTGGTATTATATATGCTTGCGATGCAAAGTGCCAAGTAGTATAGCACGTGGGTGTGATAACTGTGGTGACGCCTGATTGGGATGCCGTCGCGTGTATGATCGAACCCAAAAACGCGACAGCGTACGATCGATGAGTTCTCGCGTTTTAAGAAAGCATTAACAAATGGATGGAAAGACGCGGTTGCAAAAAGTGGTATATTCGTGTTCCATTTCCTTACACAAATTTTAATATTCAAAGCAAAGATGTACAGAACGGTCGCGACAACTCAGTTTCAGATTGATGCAGCAAAATTGCCTGCAGCCGCCATGGCACCTCTCCAACGTCATATAATACTCTCTTCAATCAGCAACATCATTCCTCATCCTGCAATTTCTAGCGTCCAGTCAGATAAGAGTTATACAGTGCAACACACCTACAGAAGACCAATACGCCCAAAATAACAGGAACTTTGCACGCGGGTGAGCAAGCCAATTGACGAAGATTGATCGGACATATTTGAAGGTTCTTTCTGAGCAATGAACAATGCTCGATGGAGGTGAAAGTTCATGAAAACGAGTGCCATTTGATGTCGTCCAGAGTCCAAGGCTGAGTGCTCCATTGCCCAGTCAAAAACGGTAACATTGAAAAGATAGAATGCAAAGACTTCAGAACACGGTTAATTTCGTCGGACTGTGCAATTGAGAGTTCGGGTCCAGCGCGTGCCGATTCTTGCTCAGTCGTCTGTAACTCGGGCTTAGCGTCCTTCTTTTCGGAACCTAGTAATACCATGTAAGCTTCATCCTTTTGATGAATACCACGTCACCAAACATACCATGTTCACTTGCGTACGCTTCCTGCAGATCGGCGAGAAATCTCAGCGCGCTCATCAACACACTGATCTTGTCATTAGACGGCGAAGCACCGGTCTGCGTTTCCACCAAATAATCGCAGTATCGCTTGGTATGCTCGATGTATTCTGCTGTGACGAGACTTCCGGCGGTCCTGGATTGCTCCGTGGCGGCATCCGGGCGCGGGGGTGTAATATTGTTGGGCGTCGATTTCATGGTGTTGCAGCTTGGAAGCCTTGGATTGTATGTAAGTTGTATATGTAGTCTGTAGGATCGGTAGGAATTGAGTTGGAAGTCAGAACTGAAAGGCGATAGAAGGGCCTGGGTGTCTTATATGATTGCGGTGACACGGTATGTGGTATAGCACGTGAGTGTAGTTGCACAAGGATCGCGCTTTGATGTTTCTCTATTGCCTGATTGGGATAGTCTGATCGTGAACCCAGATTATGTGCGGAACTTGCGACGTACCCGATCGCGATGTATGCTCTCGAGTTTGTTTCAAGAAAGCACGATTCAAATGCGGTTGCAAAAAGTCTTTTATTCGTATTCCTTTTTCTAGAACAAGAGCCAACAGAAAATAAAATCAAATGCAGCAAGATACAGAACTCGCGATAACTCCATTTCAGATGCAGCAACATTACCCAACCATCAACGCCATATAACTTCCCCTCAATTAGCAACATCACCGACCAACCTATTCTAGCCAGCGCCGTAACTCCCTTTAAATCAGCAATATCACCCCCTAGTCTCGCAATCGCAACAATCACAAAAACAAAAACAAATCCGCATAAACCCAACCTAAGACGACGGACGAACGAAAAGAGTGTGTGGCACCATTAACCACTCCAAAATGGCAAATTTGTAGGCCGTCTGATCCGAGTAAAAGATCGCTTCCTCCAATTCGAGCGTCTCAAAATTTGCTCGTAGGCGCGTTACATCGGTACGCACGTCATCATATTTCTGCTTCTCAAAAGCCCGACTATCAAGCGGCAGCTTGTCGAGCCGTGCAAGCAGCTTGTAGGAGTGATCCAAAACGCCATTATAGTGCTCATGAGCAGCCTTCGCCTCCCGGGACCGTGTGTGCTTCAGCTCCACGTGAGATTTGTAGACAAGCAATATGATGGAAAGTTGATGGATATCCCACCGCTGGGATTTCCATGATTCCGTCGTAGGACGCTCGACTTCGATTGCTGCGTAAAGTGCCGACAAAATAGTATCGATCTCTTTGAGCTCCGACTCCAAATTCAGAGGGCGTTGTTGAGAGGACTTGGTCGATGCTGTCGCTGCGGGCATGGAAAGTTGCGCCGGGCGCGTCTCGCGAGTCGTTGTCTTGATAATCGCCGGTTCTTGGGTAGACTGTGTCGGGAGGCTCGATACTGGAGTGCTCAATTTGAAATCGATCAACGTCGATGTCTGAGTCTGTTGATTCGCTGTATTCGTCGCTGGTACAGTCCTCACTGCCGGCGAGACTTCCGTACGCGTGGTGACCGTAGAGCCAGAACCAGAAGGTAGAGAATGTCGCCCATTTTCGGGACCGGCGGAGAGTAGCGATCCCTTCGTACGGCTAAACTTGACTTGCTGAGTCGGCGCGGTCTGCTCCGCAGTCTTGGCCACTGATCTTGATCCCGACTCCTGCTCCTTCTTCACGGCTTTCTGCAACAACATGGCGTCCTCCTTGGAAAGCATCCCGCGGATGTCGTCGTTGGAATTAGTAGCTTCTGCAAGCTTTGATCTGATATCCGCACCAATGGGACCAATCGCCGGAATCGCTGGAATAAACATGTACTCGTCATCTTCGTCGATGGTGAGCGGGAGAGCCAAAGAACCTCGCGTATGGGACGCATGCGGGAGGGAGGATTTGAATGAAAACATCGCTGAAAGATAAACGAAGACCGAGAAGAAATAGAGTAAAAGTGTTGATGTAGTAAGAAGAGCGGAAGCTGAATGCGGGGAGGGGAGGGGAGAAGATGGGTGGGGTGAGAGGTAGGTGGGGTGAGCGGGAACCAGAAATCAGCGGAGCGGGCGGTATATATAACGAAATATGCAATACGTGGCAAAAGCGCCGTGCACGGCGCGATGCGAGACGTTGTGCGAGGGCAGAAGCCCGAATAAGACAAGAAGGGCGCGCTTACTATGTTCTGAGACTGGCGCAACTAGGCAACACTGCAAAATCTTGAATTCCGAGCTGCTCAGCAGTTCAGCTGACCAGCTAGCCGCCGGCGGCAAGTCAGACGAAGCGAGGCACGTACGACGAAGATATAGTTCAGTTCTGAATAAATAAGACAGTCGCAGGTGGTAAAATCCGAGTGCTCGCAGTGCGGCGGTATAAGAATTATGTACCGACGGGTCATGTGTGCGCGCTGCTAGACGTACCGTCGCACGACCGTCTCGTTTTCGCCCCCAGCACGTGCATAATTTCAAATAATTATGTATAAAACTACGGCGCTTAATTGCCGCTAGGTTCAAATACAGTAGAACCTCCGAGATTCTTATCTGGAACCGGAAAGGCGCCGGGAGAATCCGCAGTTGCGAGGCAGACCATGTATCCGAGACGAGAGTTTCGGCACGAACTCCGCTCTGTGGTATGATTCTGCGCTATACAACTGAGCTATACGACGTAGAAAGTTACAGAAGCAGTAAATCTGACGCTGGATCAGTGAGATATTACCAAAAAGCGGCATGCTGATGTATATTAATGTTACGTGCTATCTGTCATTGATCTGTTATTGCGAGAAAGACGTGACGGCGGGCGTGCCGATAACTTGAGACAGAAAGCGCGTTACGCCGTGATTGACGTTCAACTTGCCGTTCTCGTCCTTGTGTTTGAACCATCTTTTTCAATCGCGCTTCCTCCGGCGTCCGGCGTCCGGCGCCCGCCGGGGATCAGGTGAAGTCGCCAGAGACACACTGTTGCTTGTAGCATGTAGAAGATCGCGACCACAAGTTTGGCGTAGGTAAATGGAAATTAGATCACAGGAACTTCAGGCTGCGGCAGAAGGGGGTGGAGAAGGGGGAATCAGACAGACTGAGCCGGGTATGTACACAGTGGCGGCTAACATCCAGAGTCGCACAAGACTGTGCGACGGTCGGCGTCTGACGATAGCAAGTGTTCTAAAACAGACAAAAAGAAATTAGGAATAGAGAATCTGGAGAAATTGAAAGGCTGAGTAGCAGGACTGGACTTTGGAGACGGGAACGCGCACGATGTTGATATGTAAAGGAGGTTGTGATGACGCGAGCGCTCGGACGTGGACGGACTGGCTTTATCACGTTGCGTTGCTGGCGTTCTGCGTATTGATAGAGCAGTAGAGGACCAGCTGGATTGTTGTCTAGAGTGATGCGCAAAAGATATACATACAATCGAGGTGCTTTTTGTTGCATAATTATTAATTGCAGCATATAGAGGTCTGGAAGAGATTTGTTATCGTGGGCCTATAAGTTGAGCCGCGCACGATCGATCGGGAGATAAATAAACAAACCGCGTTTCAGGATCGCGAGTTCGCGACTTTTTGCAAATTTCAGCATTTAACATAGTTTAGAAAATCTATCAGAATTCAGATATGAGAATTGAGATAGTCAGCCAATCAGTGGCTAATTGGCTATAACAAAGCACAGCGGCTCACTAGTCGCTCGTCACTGGATTCAATCAATGGATAGTGAAGTCTGAGGTCTGTAGTCTCGTGACTTCTACTCTTCTAGCAAGACGGAACTTCAAGAGTTGTGTTCATGAATCGTGAGTTTGACCACGAGATATAGACGGCCAATCTGGGAGCTATATGGGGTTTATAGGGTTTATGGGGTTTTAAGGCCCACAGGGTTTACGGGGTTTACTTCATGCCCAAAAGGGCAAACTTGGATCGCGCTCTGGCCGGACCTTATTTGCTGCAATTAGTAATTTTCAGTCGGTGGCGGATCTCGGCGGTCTGGCCCGGGAAAGTCAAATCTGATCCGAGCCGGCTGCCGGAGGTTTGTTTTGGTTTTGCTGCGCTAAGGTTTATTTATTTACTGATATTTCCTTCCTGGGAACCGTTCTTGCCGGATCAGGCAAATTGAGTTCGGGAAAGCGAGAGCGTTGAAAGTTAACAGTTGCACTTATAACAGAAACACTTCGCCGCGTGTCCCGCTTCATCGCCCTCCAGCCCTGGTTTTCTGGTCCCCGGCCCTGGTCCCGTTCTACTTCTATACCCTCCGCAACGCATGGCATCCCGCCCGCCGCCGCTCGGCTTCCCGCTCCCGCCGCCGCTGCAGCGCTTCTCGGCCCAGCTGCCGCCGCCCTTCGCTCTGCCCGGCGTGGGCACAGCCTCGTCCGCCTCGTCCGCCTCGTCCACCAGCAACGGACTCCCCGCCCGCCGTCCGTTCCGCCAGCGCCGAAAAGACCCGTCGTGCGACGCGTGCCGTGAACGCAAGGTTAAATGCGACGCGTCCGCAGCTGCGGCCTGCTCCGAATGCACCTCGCGTCGTCTCGCGTGCCGCTTCACCAAGGACTCGGCCCGCCGCGTGTCCTCGTCCAAACAGGTCGCCGAGCTTGAACGGCAGCTTGCGCGGGCAAAGGCGCACATCTCAGCGCTGGCAGGCGACGACGAGCTGGACGGCGGCCATGACAGCGACGACTCCGAATCCGCGACGCCCGAGCTGGCCACCCACTTTGCCTCCTCCAACCACCACTCCTCCTCCTCCAACAACAGCAACCCGCCCCTCTCCTCCGTCCCGCCACCGCCGCCGCCTCCCAACGCGACTACGCCGACCGCGCCAGTCGCGCGCTTTGATTGCGCCCACGACTTCACAGCCTTAAGGTCCTACCTCGCGGTCGCCAACCTCGGCGTTTTCAAGCCCCCAGCCTCGTTCCGCCGGGCCGTCGAGCCGCCCGCCGACGCGGCCACCGCCGCACTCGTGCCGCTGCCGCCCATTGCCGTGGCAACAGAACTGCTCGCCGCCTACCGCGCCTCTCTCCATCGCTGGCTCCCGCTCGTGCACTGGCCCGTCTTCGCGGCGCAAGTCGATCAGCTCTACGCCAGCCCAGGCGGCTTCGAGCACGTCTCGCCCGCCTGGGCCTCTGTATTCTTGACTATGCTTGCCTGCGGAGCCCAGCAGCAGCACGACAAGCCCGAACTTGCGCGGAAGTTTATCGCGCACGCCCTCGTCTTCACCGACCTTTTCAACGACGCGTTCTGTCTCGAGCACTGCGTCGCGGCCTTGCTCGTTGCCATCTTCCTGGCTGAGCTTAACTGCACATCGGCCGCTTGGACATGGCTGGCGGCCGCGGTCCGGAAAGCACAAGATATCGGACTGCACCGGGATCCTCACATCTCGATCTCATCGTCAGATGCCGAGCTGCGAAGGCGTGTCTGGTGGGCAATCTACGTCTGGGATCGCATACTTGCCGCCGAACTCGGTCGGCCGTACCTCGTGCTCGACGACGACTGTTCTGTTGCGTTCCCAGCTCCGCTCGATTTTGACGGCGACAGCTTCGACGCCGACCTCGTGATTCAGCCGGCGTTGCCTTCCGCTTCCGCCGCGGCTTACTTTGTTCCCGCCATTCACGTGCTACGAGTCCTCGCCCCGTTACGGCAAACATTGAAAGCACCGGTCCTCGCACGAACGACTCTTGCCACATTCGACGACTACTTTGCCCAGTTCTGGGACGCGTTCCCGTTCCTATCTCCCGACGCGGCATGCGCGCTAAACGAGCCTTTACCAGCCCTCGTCCTCGTTCCGATCACACTGATGCAAAACCTCCGAATCTCGCTCCACAGACACAATCTCTGCCCCGCTGCTTCTCCCGAACTACGCACGCTAGCGCTTGACCGCTGTACCGCCGTCGCAGTCGAATCAGCAACATTCCTGGCCCGTGCTTTGCTCGCGCCCCAGAATTCGGCGTCGGACTGGGTCGACAAACTAGTCGAATCCGTGTCCTCTTTCCAAATAACCCATTTCTGGCGCGCAATTCTCGCGTTGTCAGCTCGTGGACTGTTCCGACACGCGATCGTATGCATCAAATTCATGTCTCTTGTGCACGATTATAAAAAAGTCAACATTGCCTGCGGAATCTATGTCGAGGCGTTCCTGGCTACACTTGAGCGGAAATACTTGCTGCACGAGCAATTCGGTGAACCACGTTCGCCGTACGTGTTGGAGCATGACGAGGATATGTTGGCGCTTGTCGCGGGTGATATGCATACAGCTGCGGACTCATGGATATGGCGGATACCACATGATTCATCCGACTCGTCGGCGACGTCGGTATCGAAAAATCATGATTTGATTACACCTTTCGACTTCCCTGACAATAGTGGGAAAAATACCGAAAAGGCCGCCGAGAACATCAAATGGAATAAGTGGGCGCAATTAGAGGCGTTGATGGTTAAACTTGACATGTCTCGCACGAATGATAGGACTAGGGAAGCGTTTATTTCACGGGCAAGGGCCCAGTTTAAGATGAATCTCGAATTGCTGTTTTTGCCTCGTGACGTGGTGGAACATGGGTTACCTCCGACAAGGATGCCGGATCATTTAGTTGCGGCTACAACCGTTAAAGTTGAGAAGCAAGAAGATTTGGCAGTTTTAGACGAGCGTGAGCGTGAGCTTGCGAGAAGGCAGGACGAGGAAGAGGCTAGGATGTTGGAGAAGCAGAGAGAGGAAGAGACAGAAAGGTTAGAGAAAGAACGGATAGAGATGGAACGGCAAGCGGCGATCAAAGCTGCGCAGATTGAGGAGGATGAGCGGGCTAGGCAGATTAAGCGTGCGCGGATCAGTATCGCTAATATCATATAGCACTGGTCTTTGTTTTTTTATGTTCTTTTGAACCTTTTGTTTTCTTTTGTTTTGATTTTTGGTCACATTCTTGTTATGAATTACGGCGTCCCACGGTTGGATCGAGGCTGTTGGCTGGATTTGTTTTGTTATAAGTTAGACTTATGTACGATGACATAGTTAGACAGATTTGTATAGACACATATATTTCCCAGTTTTTTTGAACTACAACGCCTGCAACTTCCCTAAAACTTCCATGCAATTTTTTTCACGATAAAACATAAATCAAGACGGAACGCCATCATACTCCAGCTCACCAAACTCCTTCACATATCTCCTCCGTCTCCTGCGCGCCTTAACCTGACGCGATCCAATCAGTCGAACGCAAAGTAGCACTATTTTGTTGTGTTAGTCGAACAGTATCAAGAGTTATTACTAAAAATGAAGGGAAAAAAAGGGGAACGTACGGGCAAGAATCAAGAAAATGATTATTGCTGCAACCACGGGTACGACAACTTGGATTGATTCACGGTTCAGCGCAGAGCTATACGGACACGTTGCCGCCGGACCTCCAGATACCCAGCAGTTCTACCAGAAATTAGCACCCTATCTCACCAAAAAACGAAGAAAAAGAACATACCGGCATCGACAAAGAATTGAAATCAATCCAAATCGGATCCGTTCCAGCCGCGCTCCTAACCGCCTGTAAGTCTGTATCCTGTAACGCGGTCCTCGGTAAACTAAACAGCGCATTCTTCCCACATGCATCCACGGCATCGTAATACGTGACCTCCTTTGTCGACAATACCCAGTCATATGATGCCTTGTTTACTCGACATGCAACCTTCCGTTTATCATAACAATTTGAAACGATCCAGCCCGATTCAGTCATTGTTGTACATCGCATTGAAACACCTGTTGTGGAACCGTACGAATCACTGTCCGAGTCGTCGGTAAGGATAGTTGGTTGATCTGTTTCCCATGACCATCGTCCTGCGGCTAAATTTGTCTTTAGGTATGATAACACATCAGATGACGAGGTCTTGGTGGCGTTCAAAACTGGACTAAACCCGCATTTCATATATTGTTGCATAGCGGCGGGTGTGAATGGATTCGCACTAGTGTCCGAAGCTAGCAGAAATGACGGCGCAACATCGTCTCCGTCTGAGCTCACGTCGACTAAATAATCATCTGTAAGTGAGCATACGGGAGATACGCCTGCCGTCGACTGTGCCGCTGTGAATGCTTTTGAAAATTCAACTGCCCCGTTTCCAGAATACGGTACGACGCTAGAAGAGAAAATGTACTCCTCATCCTCGTTCGTATCATACACGCTCTGATCAACTTCAATCTCACCAAACGAAAACAACAATCGATAAAAATTCTTAAACACCAAATTTTCGACCAACGGCCAACCTTGATCCGAAGCGCCGGTCGAGTTCCATGTCAAACTTGGTGATCGACGATCAATTAGAAGTTGTGAAGGCGTATATACGTAGGAATATAGTTGACTCCGAATTTGACTGGCTAGTGGTGCACTAGGGATTATGGGAGTCTCGGAGGCGGTGGAGGTTGTGGTTGAGGAGGTTGGGAATGTGCTGCCTTGAATTGCACTTGCGGTGTCGTCGCGGTTGATTAGATGTGCTAACGGAGTCGTGGCTAATTTCACAGTCGATGATGGTCGTATTGATGATGATGTTGATGATAACGACGACGACGAAACACTTGGCTTGATACTCTTCCTCAGATTCAAGGTGATGACGACAAACTGTGCTTGTAGCGTATTATCAGTCTCCACGATCCATCCATCCCTCACAATCGCACGCAAAAATTGCGGAAACGACAACCAGACATCACACAGATATGCTTTCTCGTCATGCTCAAACACAACTCCTTCAGCCCTATCCGCAGTCCCGTTGAGCGCATTGAGTTGATTCTCAGCCGCTGACGTCTCAAACGGACATAGTTGCCAGGACGATAATTTTTCGTTCCAGTACAGATCCAAGAAAAACCGCCATGCGCCCCAAGATACTAATGAGGGGAACACAGAAAAGGTGTCATAGGTGTAGTTCAGTGGGTTGAGGAGAACGGTGTTAAGGTTGATTGCTGGATAAACAAGCTGATCCATGGACGCGTTCAGCGCCAGATCGCGTTGCGAAAGAAGGCCGTAGGTGACCGTGTCGGGCGGAGTTGGCAATGTGAAAGACATGGTGGGTCAGTCTTGTCACTTGCGGTGCCGTTTCGTAGCTGTTACCATGGGGTATCTATCCTTGCTGTATGTTGCATATGTGTTATCGCTGAGGTCAAGGCCGGTGCCGAGGTCAGCGTCGCAGCTTTGCTGATTATCCGCCTCGGAGCGCACGTGACACCGGTCGTGACTTTATGGCACTTCGATATTGACATTTCAATTTTCGAGAGCGTGCGGCGTCGCGAAAGTCTCGAGAAACTCCGGCTGACTTTTTTATAAAAATAAAAATTTTCTGTATTTGGATTTGGCGTCGCGGTATAGATTTTCGAGATCAGTCTCTGAATTTGCAGAAATTTAGACGTACGTGCATCACATATTCAGTCTTCTTTATACCAATTTTGTTTTCGAAAGATGATGGTTTCTGTCGACTCTACGATCGTGAATGACCGTGATTTACCTGTCAGTGAATCGGAACCTGAGTCCAGCGAAGCAGAATCTTTGGAACCGCAGTACGAGGAAATTGAAGAAGTAGAAAACTTGTACCGCTACCGTGCTGGGGGTTATCATCCGTTAGATATTGACGATGAGCTTAACGATGGCCGGTATCGAGTGGTTGACAAGCTTTCATATGGGGGATACTCGATAGTGTGGTTAGCGCGCGATTTACGAATGAATAAATACGTGGCAGTGAAGGTACTCACCGCTGATTTCAGCTCCAGAACGCCCGAGGCCAGCTTTATGCGTATGCTGGACACCGCGCAGTCCGGATCCAGCATTGAAGTTGTTTTACCTGTCATCGACGAATTCTGGATCACGGGGCCGAATGGGAAGCACAGGTGTATTGTCACTCCGCTCGCACTGAAGAGTCTCCGTGGATCTAGGGATATGTCAGACGGAGCACCTTTCCAGCTTAGCGTTACGCGGTCAATGATTGCTCAGCTCATTCGCGGGGTAGCCTTTCTACATAGCCAGGACATTGTACACGGTGGTATGTAATCTTCTCAGTTGAACCAGATGGACCTCCTAACGCTAACTGTATTTTTTGCCCAGATATTCACATGGAGAACATTTTAATCAAACTCCCGAAATCTTTAGATCAATATTCCGTTCCAGAACTATACAAGAAATATGACGATCCCTGGCCGGAGCCCGTTGTTCGCACCGATGGAAAGCCCTTGGCGAGTGGCGTGCCCAAGCGTGTTATTAATACCAGTATGATTGGTGTTCCTAGCGATGAAGTTGTATTGGGAGAAGACAGGGTTGTCTTCTGCGATTTTGGAGAAGCCTTTAACCCGCACAAGACTTGCAGGAACGTTTCACATACTCCCTTGGAATTCAGGGCGCTCGAAGCTCAGTTTTCTGACGAGCCACTTTCATTCCCCTCAGATATTTGGTCACTTGCCTGTTGCATTTACGCGATTTATGGCAATCAGACATTACAGGACACCTTTATCTGTAACAATGATACTCTCATTGCGGACCTCGTTCAGATTTTAGGCGTTCTACCTCCCGAATGGTGGCAGAAATGGGAGGGGAGAGCGAAATGGTTTACCGAGGAGGGAGAGTTTATCCCGAGGCCACTTCAAGATGTGCCTTGTACTTGGAACGAGAGGTTTGATTTTACTATAGCTCAGTCTCGAGCTGACTACAATTCGGATACCGTGACGGATAGTGAGAAGACGGCGCTCGAGGCGATGATTCGGTCGATGATGGCTTACAGACCGGAAGAAAGAGCGACTGCGCAGCAGGTGTTGGAGTCGGAATGGATGAAAGAATGGGGACTGCCAGCACTTGAAGAGAGTGATCGTATAGTTCAAGAGCGGGAGAAATCATCTCATTATTTATAACCGTGTTTTGATCTTTTCGCGAGAACAAATTCTAGTTACCTGAGTTGAAGTGGTTGTAAATGCATTAACACGCCCACATACAAGAATGCAGCCTCCCTATAAAGAAATCACTGCTGATCAGTCTGGAAGCTCGCTGTACTAACACCCGTGATGCAGACTCCAGACTGCCGAGAAAGGCGTCTATACGGGCGCATTTGATGTTTTGAAAAAGACCATCGCGAGAGATGGCGCTTTTGTAAGTGTTCACATGCCGATTCTAATACAAACCACACAGTACATACTAACTTGTTAGGGCATCTGCCGCGGCGTCTCGCCTCCTCTTGTTGGTGTCACGCCGATGTTTGCCATTTCGTTCTGGGGATACGACCTCGGCAAACGGATAGTTTCGCCCGTTTCTCCCGTCGCGCCATCCGGCCTCTCGATCGCCCAAATCTCAGCCGCTGGATTCTTCTCCGCCATCCCCATGACCATCGTCGCTGCGCCTTTCGAACGCATCAAAGTCCTGCTCTAGGTTCAGGGCCAGAGCGGCGAGGTCAAGTATACCGGCCCGTTTGACGTCGTTAAGAAACTGTACAAGGAAGGCGGTGCGCGGTCGCTGTTCCATGGCTCAGTCGCAACCCTCGCCCGTGACGGTCCCGGATCGGCAATTTACTTCGCCACGTACGAGTACTTGAAGGAGAAACTCACGCCCGCAGGCCAAAGCATGTCACTTGGTGCCATCTCGTTTGCCGGTGGAATGTCCGGTGTGGCCATGTGGATCGTCGTTTTCCCTGTCGATACAGTCAAATCTATGCTGCAGACGT
>JAJLTV010000164.1:0-15925 GCA_030568405.1 Myxozyma monticola | reverse complement strand
TTATTTTTTATTTTTTATTTTTTATTTTTTATTTTTTATTTTTTATTTTTTATTTTCTATTTTTAATTTTCTATTTTTTATTTTGTTTTTTATTTTTTATTTTTTATTTTTTATTTTTCATTTTGTTTTTTTTTTTCTATTTTTTACTTTTTAGTTTTTATTTCTTATTTTTTATATTTTATTTTTTATTTGTTATTTTTTATTTCCACGTGTTTGTTGCACCATTTTTGCTGGAAACCTTCCGCGTCCCACCACACTAATCCGCTCTATCTATAACTTAATCAAAACTTGTCGGACATAATTATAAGGACTGGCAATGGACTTGGTTCATCATGCTCTATCCAATGATAGGCAGATATATTTATCTTCAGCCGTTTGTGGGGCGTAGAGGTGCCACGTTTATAAAGCGTCCCACCGTACTAATTGACGGGATCTTTCGACGGGATCCAGCGTCCCACGAGCCGCACGACAAACCTTATTTTGCCATAGTAAAAAAAGGATCCCGCGGCGGGATCTACGACGTTTAATATAGGACCTGTTGACAAAGGCGATCGTGAACGAAAGAGCACTGCCCCGAGCTATAGTTCTGGCGGACTGTAAGCCGCATGCGGCTCATTTGTTTTGGCCTGATGCGGCGGGACGACTTGCCTCGACGCGAGGCGCAGTCGTTACGAGCACCGTATATACCCCTGAAAGGCTTGAGTCGCGCGCCCCGACGCGAGACTGAACTAAGTGCGCGGTTCCAGAGTTATACCCATCAGCGATGGCCTTTTAGTCAACGCAAGGCGCCCCTGACTTTCACGCTCTACCGCTGGTCGCCAACTCGCCTCACATTCTTCTCAGTCTATCAAGCGTCATCGACGATATACAGCCAATACAATCATGGCCCCTCCCGAAAACTGGAAAGCCAACAACCGTCATGACAGGATCCTCAAAGCTGCCGAGGATGGCAAGTACGGAGTCATTGCCGCTATCGCCTACAATTTGGAGCACATCCTTGGATTTGTGCGCGCGGCGGAAGAGTCTCGTTCCCCCTTCATTATCCAGTTTTTCCCGTGGGCAATCACCTTCTCCAACGGTCTGCTGATCCGCGCAGCTGCGAGTGCCATCAGCCATAGCACAATGGCTGAGCACATCTCGATTCATCTGGATCACGCCCAGGACGAGGGGCTGATCAAGCTCGCGGCAGATACACTACCATTTGACAGTATAATGGTCGACATGTCACATTACGAGAAGGCTGAGAATCTTGCGAAAACCGCGGAGCTGGTCATGTACTGTCAGGAAAAAGGCATCGCCACGGAAGCTGAGCCAGGGAGAATTGAAGGCGGCGAGGACGGAGTTATGGATACAGCGGGACTTGAGGCAAGCGAGACAACGCTGACAGAAGCTATGGAGTTCATCAGCACCGGCGTGGACTCATTGGCGCCAGCAATTGGTAACGTCCACGGAGAATACGGACCCGCCGGTCCTCATCTCGACTTTGAGAGGTCAGTCCATCTCGCACGTGCGAGTTTCGGATACTGACCTTTTTAGATTTCATCAGCTCAGCGAGTTTTTTGAGGGTAAAGTGCGCTTCGCTTTGCACGGAACCAACGGATTTGAGCCAGAGCTCATGAAGCGCTGCATCGCTGCGGGTGCTGCGAAGATCAACGTCAACAAACTGGTGCTGGACGACTACTTCGACCATCTTGCGGCCAACGCAGGCAAACTGCCGCAGACGACTCTAATGGAGCAGGGCGTGGATCGTGTGGTTAGCTTGACGAAGGAGTGGATGGAGATTTGTGGATCTGCTGGAAAGGCGTAATCCCTCGACCGTAGTCCTAAGAGCGTGCGATCGAAGAGTTAGTAGGTACTGACATAATTAATAAATACCTGAAAGAACTGAAATTACTGAATGCAAATACTGATTCATAATCAGCATGTAAAATTAAACGCATCTAGCTATAACTTGAAGGTAAAACTCCAAGTCTCCAAACAAATAGACGTACAACCTAAAATTTGAGATTGTCCAATTTGTGGTTTCAAGTGACCGTGGGCTCTAATTTTGCATGACTGCATGCTCGTTACGAGGTATATATAATCCTGCTTGACTTCGAAACTATGTTGCATAACAGCCGCAGTCGTCTACGTATAGCCCCGTACTGTTGCAACTAGCCAACTACTCAGCTTCATTTGACTGTTTCCTTTGGTGATTCTCTCGTCCTAACCCACATTAAAATTTGAAGATGTCCCGGCTATTAGAAGGAAAAGTTGCTATCGTTACCGGAGCCTCTAGAGGTACATTTTTCGCTTGGTTGATGGCTCACACTTGATCTAACATTGTTCTACAAGGTATTGGAGAAGCAATTGCTCGGAACTTGGCAGCTAAAGGTGCATCTATTGCGCTGAACTACTCCTCCGACACATCCGCTGCACGAACTGCGGCATTGGCCGACGAGTTGGCCGCAAGGTACTCTGTGTTGTGTTTGTCTATTAAGGCGGATATCGGGTCTACTACGGGCCCTGCTCTACTGGTCAGTAAAGTCATCGATTCAGCATTCTTTGCAAACGGCAAGAAGCCTATTATCGACATTATTGTGAATAACGCCGGCGTTGCCAGTAATGCCAGAGTTGAGAATATTAAGGTGGATGACTTCGACTGGATGTATCGAATTAACGTCCTGGGCCCATTGCTGTTGATAAAGGCGGCAGTCCCGTATCTACCGCGCGACAGAAGTGGTCGGATTGTCAACTTGTCATCTATTTCGTCGACCGAAGGGTTTGAAGGGCAGTCTATCTACGGTGGAACGAAAGCAGCGTTGGAGTCAATGACTAGAACATGGGCTCGCGAGCTCTCTGAACGTTGCACCGTCAATGCTATTAATCCGGGTCCCGTGAAGACAGATATGTGGATTGGCATGCCTGACTCGCACAAAGGAGGTCTCAGGCCATGGACATTACATACTCCTATGGCGGCAATCCGAGAAGATCTAGACGACGAGGACGTTATCCAGCAGTCCGAATTTGTCGGTGGTAGACCTGCATACGTGTCCGAAATAGCAGGTATTGTTGGAATGCTTTCTACAGAGGACAGTGTTTGGTGTACGGGCCAGGTCGTATGCGCAAATGGCGGAATGCGAATGGCTATTTGAGGAACTGATCTGGCTGCATGCAATTTCATGTTACTTTTGAATAACCCATCCGTGTCTGCATGTTACTTCTGAATGGGCGCCTTTTATTACGCTATTGTTTCTAAAAGATGACTATTAACCATATAGATTAAAATTTGGATAGCACCGACAACAGTGATTGCCATATATATATATATATATATATACGCAGCACTGGTATATATATATATATATATATACGCAGCACTGGTGCGCTCCGCATAGACAGAATCACATGTATACGGGCTAAATAAGCGCGCTAGAATTAACTCCTACATTCACATAAATGGATTCTGTTGCAGTATATTACAAACCAGTTTGCAACTGCCAGCTACCTAAAACTACATCCGATATTAATTTCTGACGACACAAATCTAAAGCGCTTAACAGACTGCAGGCTTGTTAGTATCTTAAACTACGGATCGATATAAAGCTTCAAACGCATTAACTTACTTCCAATAACACCGTTGACAGGGATGTCGATCGAGGTAGTGTAGCTGGCAGCATCGCTCAACAAGTATACGTACGCACCACCGAGCTCCTGAACTTCCGCCAGACGGGGAATACCACCGTAGTACTTGAGCTGCTGCTCCCAGTCAGGCTGCTTCTCGACCCAGTATGTCATGGCAGTCTTGACAAGACCGGGGGAAACACTGTTAACACGGATGCCGTACTTAGCCCACTCCATGGCCAGAGTGTGCGTCATGTTACGGACACCAGCCTTGGACGCACCGTAAGGAGCAGAAGGAACAACCTGCAATTATCAGCAAAGTTCGTCATATTTTGTTTTGGCATAATCCGTACCTTGTTAGGACGGTAAGAGGCCATCGACGCAGTGAACACAACGGCGCCCTTGATTCCGAGCTTGATGAATGTCCTTGCGGCAACGCGCGCACAGTAGAAAGCACCAAAGAGCTATACCCGTATTAGACTGTAGTCACATTTTCGTTTCAAGCAACTCACGTTAACGTTGAAAAGAGCCTCAACTTCCTCGGAAGTGAAGTCCAGAGCAGCCTTGTGGTTTGTTCGGCCAGCGTTAACTACAATTCCGTGAAGCGCACCAGCCTCCTTAACAATCTTGTCGATAGCGGCCTGGACGGTCTCCTCCTTGGTGACGTTTGCGGTAACAGCAAGCAGCTGTCCGGGGTACTTCCGCTCGAGTTCAGCGAACTCCTCACCAGGCTCGGCAAGATCAATCGAGTAGATCTTCGCAGCCGAGTTGGCGAGGCAACACTCCGCGATTCCAAGACCAATACCACGATTGGCACCGGTAACTGAACGCGTCAGACGATGAATGAACTGTAACCGATATTGCAAGATGAAACTTACTGGCAATCACCTTTCCCTCCAGAGTAACTGTTGTCTGAGCCATTTTGATTGAGAATGTGTATGAGATTAGTGCAACAAAATAAACGAGTGAATCAGCTTGGGACAAGAAGAGACCATGCTGCGGTCAGTGTATATTTAAGTGATTAAGTCAGACCTAGAAAGTAAATTGACGCCCAATAGCCTATTCCAAGCTTCGGGAGGACATCGCGTGTCGATCTCGTGCCGCGGCATTCTCGTTTAGGTCACGTATAGCCGTCATCATCCTCAGGACGCAGCCATCTCGACGCAGCCATCTCGTCTCGAGGCAGCCGCGCTAAGAAAGCTCACGTGACTGTAGAAACGCGGGTAAAGCAACCCTAATTCTTCTTCAGTCTCTTGCACTAAACTCATTCGCCGGACCGGAACCGGACCCGGGACGGTCGGGATGACGTACTGCAGCTTATGATGAGAAGAGCCCCGAGACATCGGAATCGCTGAGCCGAGACTTTAGTTCCAAAATTTAGATGATCCGCGATTACATGATGTGCTCTAGGCCGACGAAGAACAGTCTTCGACGATTAACCTGTAATCAGCCTAGCATGAATGATCTCAAACGCAATATCTTGAAAAACTACTAGGAATACCGGCCTTCAAATACAATATCTGGGAAAACTACATAAAATGCCAGTACATTCATGCAGTATCAAAAGATTCTGGCGGAGAACTACAGATAACTCCGTACAAATAACTTATATAGTCAGATTCAAAGCAGAGCACACAATGCTAAACAGAAAGATCGCATGCGCT
Organism: Myxozyma monticola; assembly: GCA_030568405.1. Taxonomy (NCBI): domain Eukaryota; kingdom Fungi; phylum Ascomycota; class Lipomycetes; order Lipomycetales; family Lipomycetaceae; genus Myxozyma; species Myxozyma monticola. The sequence continues at coordinate 10,658 of JAJLTV010000164.1, read as the reverse complement.
CAATATCTCTAGATGCGCACTCAAACTTTCTCTATCTGGGCATTCTCGTGCTTCTCCTCCTTCTCAGCCCCGACGGCTTCTCCGTAGTTCTGAATCAAAGCAGTCAATCCCACACGCTCCTGTACAATAGCAAATGCAGCTAGATCGTCTGCACTGCTGTGGCTACCAAAGACGACGTCCATCTCTTCCAATGTCTTGCCCTTCGTCTCGGGGACAAAGAATAGAATGAAGAGACCGCCGAGAACACACCACACGCAGAAGAAAATGTAGGTTCCCCAGGTAATGCCGGTAAGCATGGGAGGGACCACAAACGCAATAATAAAATTGTTCATCCAATTAGCAGAGCATCCGATCGAAGTGCCCTTGGCGCGAATAGAAATAGGAAAGATCTCCGCAATCAGAATCCAGGAACCAGGACCCCAACTGTAAGAGAAGTTGATAACATAAATCCAGACGAAGGCTATTTGCGACGTAAGCTACATGTGGCCAAACCTATGAGCATTCAGCGGAGAACTTACCAACTGCAGCCCATCCAGCAGCAACGTGCTTGTCCCAGTCAGATGAACAGGTTGCCACAATTATGCCAATGACGAGATGGCAGGTCGCCATTCCCACAGAGCCGGTGATCATGAGAGGCTTGCGACCAATCTTATCAATGAATGCAATAGCCGGGATGGTAGTGAGGAAGTCAATGACACCAATGACACCAGTTGCCAAGAGCGAAATAGTGCTGCTAGTAAGACCAAGCGACTGGAAGATAACAGGCGCATAGTAAATAACTGCCCAATAATTAGCACATTTCACGATTACCATAAGAGCCCGATACTTACTCGCATCAATACCAGTCCACTGCTGAAAGAACATAACCAAACTTGCAATAGCAACACGCTTGAAGGCATCTTTCGTTCGGAAGACGTTGGCATACTGCGCAAACTCGCGGCGCCAAACGCTCGTATTATTTGCAAACTTGGGAAAGCGAGAGTTAAAGTACTCTCTCTCAAACACAGAATCGGCTTTAATCTCGAGGAACTCCACTTGAACAAGATAGTGGTGCTCGGGAAGATTTCGAAGAAGAGACAAGGTCTTTAGCGCTTCTTGATCACGACCCTTGTTGACAAGCAGACGAGGCGAGAATGGCATAAACATAAGTCCGACGCAAAGCACAATAGCAGGAACACCCTGGAAGATCATAGGCAATCTCCATGCAAATTCTGACTGGCCGTCTCCGGTACCACCGATGTAGTTGCAGCCATACTCTCTAGTTAGTGCGTGCTCGCTTGCAGGGTTTGTAAATACGTACAGCAAGCCAGTATGCAAACATAATTCCAATAGTGGTCGACAACTGCTGCAGCGCGATAAGAAAACCTCTCATCTCGGGTGGCGATAACTCGGCGTTGTACAGGGGACTAGAACGAAGTTTAGCAGGAGACCCTTTTTCCTATACAAAGGCTACTCACCCGATAGCTGACAAGGTGCCTACTCCAATACCAACGAACAGGCGTCCCGCAAACAAGTAAGAGATATTCTGAGCAGCAGCAGAAAGAGCAGAACCAAGAATAACCCATAGAGCGCCAGCAAACATGGTGTGCTTCCGGGAGAACACTTCGGCAAAGACACCGGAAGATAGCGAGCCGACCCAACCTCCAAGTTGAAGAATAGACGTAAGCCAACCTAGCTTTGTTGCGTTGTTTCGTACGTCGGGAAATCTGCGTTCAAAGGAACTCATAACGACGGCCTGACCTAGAACTCCCTGTTGGTAGCCATATAACAGACCTCCGAATCTGTGAATCTGGTTAGCAGCAAAATCTTTCTACACAAATCCTGGGGGATACTCTTACGATGCAAACAAGGCGATGAAAAACACTTTTTTGTTAGCCCATAGACCTCTGAGACCACCGCGGTCACCGAGTTGGGTCCGCATAAGAGCGGTTACGCCCAAGGCTTGAGTTTCGTCGTTCATGGAGGACTAAGTTGAACACTGGGGAAGAGGCGGCTTGGAATTGTTGAAGACCGGGGAAAGATCGCGAATTTGATAGCGGAGGCGGGGAGCCTAGTTCTTAAATATAAATATAGCGGAACAAATTTACCCCGCTAAGAGTGCGGGGCATAGGAGAAGCTGGGCGGGGTCTGGGCGTCCGGCGTCCCGGGTCGGCGCTCGTCCCAATCCGGTGCCGCACCGAGACGAGCCCCGAGGCGAGACATCGTGGACGGTTTTACCGCTCGCAGTCACATGACGTTATCGGGCGCTAGTCCAATTTGGCTAAAACCTAATATAATTCGGCGCGTCAACCGTTCTCGGAAGACCACAGTGCCCGGAGATCATCGCCCAAGGACTTCACCGGCCATCCGCACCGCCTATGGCAAGCGTCCATCAACCGCACGATAGTCGCCCGTTGTCTCAAATCCTGCACACACACTCCGGCTATAGGTGTTAGCGACGGTTGCACGAGAGACGTAGCAAGAAACACAACGTACCTATATAGAGACACTGTGAGCACATGACGCTGGAAGCGTTGTCGCTTAGCGTCATCGCAATTCCACATATCTTCGCGACATGTTTCGCAATTAGCTTCGACTGCTCCAGGTAGCCGCCAATGCCTCCGCGAGACGGCATATTGAGTAGCAGCAGCATCCTCGAGCAGTAATGCACCTGCAGTGCTACGCCTAGATGAAACATCTTAGTTTAAGTAGACATCAGCCATTCTTCGCAATCATCACTTACCAAACGCCGGCGGATTGATCCAAAGAGGCTCGAATACATCGTCCTCCGTAGGTCCGCTGTACGGTAACGGCATAAACTCGATCGTCAAATAGCGCTGCCACTCATCTAACATGTCGTGAAGGCGTTCTCCCTTTTGAATCCTCGACACTATGCCGCTCACAGCGACATTGCTCTCCTCTTGTGAACAGTAGTTGACAACCTGCGCCATCAAATACACGGACCTACACGCCAGTTCATGTGCATCTAGATAATCATATGTCCTGACGGGCTTCCAGAAAGTGAAGAGTTTCCTTTTATCTCGGAATGCTGCCCACATGTCCTGGCAAAGCCATGCCCACCAGACAGCCGCCTTCAAGCCTCTGGAATCACCGTGTATTACCTGCGACCGCTGAATCCAAAATACACCCTGCAGATGTTGTTCCCATTCTCGACTCGAGCCTTCACACATTTCGTATGTTGACAGGATTAGTGTAGTGGCTAGTAACTCTAGGCTGCATTTATACGAGTCATACTGCATTGAATCGGCCACGTAGCGCAACGTCTCGTTGTAATACTGCTGTGCTTCCTGTGAATCTGGCTGTCGTCCACCTGCCGGCGCGGGAAGTGTCGACAAATGACAAGCTGAAAGAGCAAGAATTGACTTTAGCAGACCGGTATTGCGCAGCTAAGATGTACGTTAGTCACAGCCATGCAGCAGACTTCTGCGGCACCTACGGCTAAATGTGGAACGATGGTAGAAAAGTACCGAGAGGGATCAAAAAGATCAATCTGTTAACTGTCAGAAATCTTACATAGCATCAATAGTTACGACGCTTACCCAATGGCTGATACGCTCGACAAAGTCATGGAACAAAACACGCTCGAACGGAAGTAGAACAAGCGGCCGTGTAGATTGCCACACACGTGTTTCTGCAGATTCGGCTGCAATCCCAGAGGAAAAGAGGTCACTGACGGGACTGCCACCAAAAGCAGTGCTTGCATCTTGTCGCTGACGATCATCAACTACCGCAGCATTATTACCGTCGTTGGGTGACACGGAGCTCTGAGAGCGTAAATGTGGCCTTTCTAGTCCGTTATGGACGTAACCCTCAAATTCGATTTCGGAGAGAGCATTGCTGACAGCGACATCGCCTGTTAAAAGGCCAAACCATCGTTCGATAGCGATGTTTGGCGCTAAAACGGAAGAAACTGATGGGACTCCGTCGTCGTCACTATTTGCCGGCGTGAACGTGACAGCAGGTTGTGACGGAGAAACCTCAGCCTGAATCTCTAACAACTCCGCTGAATTTGGGCTCTTCTGCGTTGAGCTAATAGCAGCAATATTCTCCTGATTTTTCTCCTGAGTGTGGTCTCCCCGACCGCGCCATTGGTCTGCACTTCCCATAGATACCGGTTCTAAAGGAAGTGCTATTTGATTCAAAGTGATTGCTGCTGCCCAGTCGGGATCGACCTGAATAAGCTGAGGCCGTGGCTGCAGCGGTGGAGATGATAGATTTAGCAGAGGTTGTGGAGCTGGTCGATCCGGCTGTCCGTTCGGTTGTGTGACCGCGGCTGTCGTGGAAGTGGCGACCACTGCTCGACTCTCGTCATTCGCGTAGAAGCACACCAGCTCTCCCTTTGCACAGCGACCGCAAACTGGTTTTGCTTCGTCACATTTGACATGACATTTGCGGCACGTAATACTGCAAGAGGAGTGAGTTAGCTATTATAACCCGTCGTCACACTACCAGTCCAGGACTACCAAATACCAACTTACCATCCAGTCGTTTTCCGCAGACCGCGACCTCGGGATTTCCTCTGACTCCGGCGCACCCTCTGTGAGGAGTTCTCGACCATAATTGCTAAATTACGGCTTCAGGCCAGTCGATTATATAAGTACTCCACACACGTATATGAATGATAAAAGGTGCTTTCCCCGCAACATGTTTCATCCAATTCCTGGAGGCATGCGGCCAATTCCCCGCGCGCATGGAGATCGTCACGTGATCATCCGATTTGAATGTTTCAAAGGACGATCGAGTATCCGGCTTTCGCATTTTTATACTCTACGTACAATCATTCTGATGCCGCGCAAACATTACAGTTATATATGCTAACATAACAACGTTTACATTACGTAACTTATAGTTAACTATAGAATCAGGATTCAGGAATTGTAAAATTGTATTTAAGATCTCTCAAGACTCAACGTCTGAACTTTGACATTAATAGCTACAAATCGTTAAGCTATATAGTGCCGCTTGGAAGTTGGGCGGGTGGGCGGCAGGATTTAAGAGCTAGCAGCCTATATTACTATACAGCGAAGCCCGAAACAGCATCTGAGCAACACGAAATTAGACATCAGACAGGACCGGCCGTCAAGAGACATGTATTTTTGCTTGTTACGGTCGCTGTCTCGCTGACTCGAAGCCTCACTGTGGCGTCACGCGATGGGCACGTTGGCGCGATGAGACGGGATAAGCCAAAAGCCTATCTTGCCGCTTTCGCTGGAGACGCGTTACGGTGCTGTCCCTCGACGCGACGCACGGCACATCAGTCACGTGCTGCGCCCCGCAGCTGGGCAAGCTTCGTGAGTCCCCGCTAGCATTACCCCGGGCACTATGATTCCACTATACCTGCGCATGCTATAATGGCCGCGAGGCTGGCGGACAAGCGTTCGACCTCCTCCCCACTCTAACTCCCACACAATGCCGCCTTCAGTTTCCGCCGTGCCTGCAGTCGCTGGCCCTGCAACGGAGCTAGATGCACTCGCTCAATTCTCCCTCGATGGCAAAGTCGCCGTCGTCACCGGCGGCGCGCAGGGTCTTGGATTTGCGATGGCCGCGTCACTCTGCTCGGCAGGTTTGGCTTCCATCGCCATTATTGATCTGAACCCCGTCGTCGGCGAACCCGCGGCCGCTGCTCTCTCCCAGGCGTACGGCACCACTGCCCAATTCTTCCGTGTCGACGTCACCGACGAGCTCGCCATGAAGACTTCCTTTGCCACCATCGCCGCTTCCTTTGGCGGTATTGACGTGCTGGTCTGCTCCGCCGGCATCGTGGACAACTACCCCGCCGAGGACTACCCTTTCGCCAAATTCCAGCGCTTACTCGACATCAACCTCTCCGGCTCATTCCTCTCTGCGCAGTCCGCTTTCCCGCACCTTAAGGCTCGCGGCGGTGGCTCAATAATCTTCGTGGGCTCCATGTCTGGACATATCGTCAACATCCCGCAACCGCAGATCGCATATAATGCCTCGAAAGCCAGTGTTATCCATCTCATGAAGTCGTTTGCTGTTGAGTGGGCCAGCTACGGCATTCGATGCAACTCTATCTCTCCAGGATACATGGAGACTGGCCTGATTGAGTCTTTTGATCGTGATTGGGTTAACCGATGGCTGAGTCTGATTCCCATGAAGCGCATGGGAGTTCCTCGCGAGCTCCAGGGCGTCGCCCTCTGGCTCGCAAGTTCGGCGTCAACCTATGTAACGGGTTCAGATATTGCTGTTGATGGAGGCTACACTGCAATTTAGATGTTCGATGAATCGTACAAATGATTTGTAATAAGTAATAGATGACTTGATTAATACTTTTGATAGTTATCTCAATAGCTTTCTAAATTAAATTCTTCCGCGGAGTTGTTAAAACCAGTTAATTTCTGAGGTGATGCAGTTCTCCGTCTAAATTCAATTACCTACCCTAACAAACGGAGTATCCTCCATCGACAATGATCTCCTCGCCAGTAATGTAGCTCGATGCGTCAGACGACAGAAACACAACAGCGCCCATGAGCTCTTCCGGCGTTCCCATTCTGCGTTGGGGAATCTTGGACTCCCATTCGGCCTTCAATCCGGGATTCTTGACCAGAATATCAGCCTTCCTTCAAAACGTTAGCTACCACATATATCAAGTACACCGAAAGCATTCTACTTACATTGCAATTTCAGTAAGCATGTATCCAGGGCTGAGACAGTTCACACGGATACGGTCCTGCGCCCACTCCACCGCTAAGCTCGCAGCCAAATGTCTAACAGCCGCTTTGCTCGCGTTGTACATAGCTTGGGGCTGCGGGACGTTCACGGAGCTACCAGACATACTGCCAATAAAAACCATGTTTCCTGGAGTCTTGCGCTCCATCATATGCCGTGCCACACCCGTCGCAAAATAGAAAGTGCCTTCAACGTTGACACCCAACATGCGTTTGATACGCTCCGGTTTGAAGTCAACTGCATCGCAGTTTTCACAGAACCCCGCACAATTCACAAGATTGGTAATGTCTCCATGTTGACTGAGAATCTCGGTAATGGCAGCGTCAACTTCAGCCTTCGACGACACGTCCGCGTAGTGGGATGTAACTTTCGGAACCCTGCAATACGTTAGATCTGACGACAAGACACCTACCGATAGCTATACTATACTCTTTGTCGGGGTATGTGTCTGCAAACAGCTTCGCAACGTTAATTGCCTGTTGATCTGCTTCATTCTCTACACAGAACGTTAACGCGATGTCGCGGATAAGCTTTAAGGCAGCACTTCTTGTCCTTACTGTTCAAATCAACAATTGCCAGATTCGCGCCGCTTAAAACCAATGCCTGGCTCATAGCCAGCCCCAGTCCTCTAGCTCCTCCAGTAATCACCGCGTTCTTCCCAACCAGCGAAAATGAAGACAGCGTGGGCTGGAAAACCTGTGGCGAGCGAAGATTCGCGGTTGCATGTAGTCCCCTGATCGAGCGTGCGACTGCGAGCCTCGTCAACGGCAGGCAGCTAACCGTCCCCAGAATGGATGGCAAAATCTGTAGAGAAGACATGAAGGCTTTCATTCTCGTGAGCTACTGATAACTGAATATTGGCAATGAGACAGCGAGTGCCAGTCTCGAATGAGGATAAATACACATCGAGACGTTGCGGGTCAGTCACGTGGCTGAATGCCGCGAGACGAGGTGATTTTCTATACGCGTCTGAGCCAGTTTCTCGGAACGACCAGCGTCCGGGCTCGTACGTGCAGCGGATCCCATATTCCCATGGGATCACGCTATTCTCACATTAAACACTTACGTATAAGATATAATAGTTATTGGCTAGGTCGTTAGGGTTTACCGTTAGCTATAAGCTAGATAGTTCTCCTTTGCAAACAGGCCGCGTGGGGCTGGGCATGCAAGAGTTTTCGGCTCTTGGTTCGACACCAAAAGAGAGCATTTCGCCTCCATGTTTTTGGCCTCCACCCCCCCCCCCCCCCCGGCATCCTTAACTTTGCTACTCTGACAATTGTTGTAACAATGGTCTCTGCCACCAGACACGATCCACTCCCCGCCCGTCTCGCCCCCGGGGCGTCGCTATACCGGTTCTAGTTTTATAGTCCCTGTCCGACACTCGTGGACGTGCATGGGCGATATATAACTTGTAATAGTAGATTGACTATGAGTGGATCAAGGAAACTAAGTAAAATCTGTTAAGTGTTAACCTGTATAAACATATATTTAAAAGCGAACAAAATATCCAGCTCGCACATGCGCAAGCATATTTTATCTGCAGATATGTACACGTTAAAGCCAGAACCGAGTCCCAGCTCAGTGAGTTTTTCCTTCAACGGTCCCCTCAATTCCCTCTAGATCAGAGTAAAGTCTCCATTGATAGTCCAAACTGGGATCGTTGAATCTCGCCTTGATATCTAGCTCTCCGATCTTCTGAATGTCTTCTGGATCCAACTCAAAGTCAGACTCGACGTTCTCCTGAATCTGCCAGTCAATGGTGCTCTTGGGGATAACCGATCGGCCGCTGTTGATGCCCCAAGCCAGAGTCACCTGAATAGGGCTCTTTCCATATTTTGTGCCTAGCTCCTGCAGAAGAGGCTGCTCAAAAATTCGCCGCATGTGAGACACCTCCTTGCTCCAGCCAGTCTTGCGATAAAAGTCGTTCATATTTCCAAGCGGGCTGAATTGAATGACGTGAATTCCTTGGCTCTTGAGCCACGCGTTGAAATCCTTTTGCTGAAGGTACGGGTGAACTTCCATCTGATGGACAGCCGGAACCTACAAACCAATTAGACCGGTACCAACACCGCGCAGGTAGACGTCTTGCTTACCACGTCACATTGATTGATCAGCTGCTGAATCTCGCCCTTGCTAAAGTTAGACACTCCAATGGCTTTGGTCTTGCCAGTCTTGAGCAGCTTCTCCATTGCCTTCCAAGTATCCACAAAGGTAGTTTCACCCATAATCATCTTTCCGCTCGCATCACGGGGGAAGCGATCAGTTCCACGAGCAAACGTGCAAGGATAGTGCATCAGCAGCACGTCGACGTATGGCATATCCAGATCTCTGAGGGAATCATCAAGAGCGTTCTCAACATCGTCAGGGTGAAAATTGTTGCACCACAACTTAGTGCCAACAAAAATGTCTTCTCTGGGAACTCCGCTCTGCCTAATTCCCTTTCCAACTTGTTTCTCGACATTGTAAACACGGGCAGTGTCAATCAATCGTAAACCGGCTTTCAAAGCGCGCGAGACAGCGTCCTGCTGTACATCGGCATCTTGGAACGTGCCGAAGCCAATTGCAGGTATTTCAGCCCCAGTGTTGAGCTTGAACTTGGTCGATCGAGTCGAGACTGATCTTGTAGCTCCGCCGTGCAACTCCGAAAGAATCTTGACGGAATGGACGGGACGGAGAACCGATCGTGCGGAGGAAAGCGACATTCTGGTCGCCAGATTTCAATGCGGAGAGGTGAATCAGTCGACGTTCAGATACCGAAGTGGTGAACCAAAAATTAAAAGTGTATAAAACTTGTAGAACTTGAAGATCACCGCTGTTGGATCACTCGGACGCATTAAAGTAGTTCGCATCCGCCTAAATTGAACCGCGTTTTGGGAAGACTATCCACCAGCCAATCGATTTACCCCGCAATCAATTTACCCCGCAATCAATTTCGGCGTCGCATCCGAGAAGTCTTTCGATCTGGAATCCTTCGCGGTCAATCCCGCTCCAGCCCGCCACACCATTAACCACCGCGTATAGTGCACCACACCGTCTCGAGGCTGTCCGCTTTTTTCCCGATTCGAACAGCCCGATCGGCCCCGAACAAGGCTGTCAGTCATCATCGGCAGACGCGCTTGGGCTTGGCGGGCGCCAAGTCGCATCGATAGTAGTCCATGCAGGCACTAAATTCGCAGCTACGTCACCACTCTGCAAAGCCATCAGCTCGAAGCCCCGAACAGTCCCAGTCAGATGTTCTTGGCTGAATCACGCCAGGGGTTATGCTGAGCGCGGCGTAGTCGAGTTCCAGATGCGGAGAGTTGCCGCAAAGAAAGCGACGCGGGCCGGTTAGCGCCGCACAAACGGTATCGCGGGGACCCCACAGGGCGCAAGGCGCGTTTTCAGCGCAGCCGTCGAGTGGACTAGCATGCGAAATGGCTAAGATCGACATCCGTGGTCCGATTCTGCTCCATCTGAGACTGGCCAGCACGTCACGCACCGAACTGTCTACCCCGCAGGAGCTGCCAGTTGCGCGAAACTGGGGCTGTATAAATAGTCTACGCGCTACCCGCGGCATGACAGACATAAACGCTATAGGCATATATCTACATCTGCGAATATCCATCGCAGACCAGACCCTACTGTGACCTCAATCTGTCGTTGCTCTGCTGAACTCAATATGACGTTCCTCAGTCTCAATCAGAATCAAAAATGGATGGTGCATTCTAAGGTTGAGAAGGACCGGCTTCTGTTGTGCGCAAATATCTTGGCCGGCATGTCCATTTTCTTTTTCGGTACGATAAACACTGACGTCCAGATGCTACTAGCCTTGTCTTAACACTTGTGTATCTAGGCTACGATCAGGGCATGATGAGCGGTGTGAACAGTAGTCCCGACTACGTTCATCGCATGAAGTTTGGCTACGTCGATGACGCGAACACGGTCGTCGTGACGGACACTCTTCTACAGGGAGGGATAGTGTCTGTTTA